>VZTO01026648.1:8533-21252 GCA_013400615.1 Syrrhaptes paradoxus
CCAGTGAAAAATATTTCATTGTCCAGTAGTAAAAGCTGAAATTATTCTTCACCCTCCATCTGTCTATTAGCTCCCTAAAAATTATGTGAGATGGAAAACAACATTGTGGGTCCGTGGCAAGTCATGGGTGGAAAATACCCGGGTGCCTCCCAGACAATTTTGTGCAGAGACAGAAGTCCTGGCATCCTGCCTCCATCTGTTTGTAAGCGTGCACAATTAAATTTAAAAATCTGGCATCTGACTGACCACTACTGCTCTTATAAAACCCCAGAGTTCTGTATTTCTGGCATGAAAGTGAGATCTGGTCTTGAAATGTCATGAGCAATGTACCAAGACCCCGTTTCTTCCTGCCTGCGAGCGCTGCCAGCATCTCGCTAGCTGATCAGTTCTTTTTCTTCACTCTGGAAGACAAAATAGCAATAAAAACCCCACAGTTTGGGGTTTTGTTTCCTCTATGCCTCATTTGTATTTCTCCTATATTAAATTCTGTTGGGGCCATTTCACACATAAACTTTATTATTCTTTTGTGCTGGAGAAAACCTGAGAAATTATTTAATGCGCCTCCATTTATGAATCTCATTGTGACAGCAGCCTGTCATCGCCGCTTCTGCAGGGACAATGCGAGCGAGAGCGGGGAGTGGGAAATATGCCAGTCAAAGGGGAAAGATAGGCTTGGGCTTTTGTGACGTTGGACTGGGCTGCAGAAGGCTCACGGACTTTGTGATGACGGGGCAGACAATCTGTTTTCATCTGCTCAGAGTGCCTGAGACAGGAGATGTTGGTGGCTCACGTCACTCGCCTTTGGTCCTGGGGGTGTAAAGTGGGAAATAAAAGCCTGGAAACGTTCAGGGAGGTGGATGAGCAGAATTTGAAGCAAGATTCCCCAGAGTTGCATCTTTGGTTGCTACGTGAGAGCTAGGAGGGGAGAAGGGGATGGGGTTGGGTGGGATTCGGATGTTCATAGAATCCCAGAATGGTTTGGGTGGGAAGGGATCTTAAAGCCCACCCAGTGCCACCCCCTGCCATGGGCAGGGACACCTCCCACTAGCCCAGGTTGCCCAAAGCCTCATCCAGCCTGGCCTTGAACCCCTCCAGGGATGGAGCATCCACAGCTTCTCTGGGCACCCTGGGCCACTGCCTCACCCCCCGCACAGGAAAACATTTCTTCCTAATGTCTAGTTGGCAACGTGCTGTGCAGAGGTGGTGGATGTGGATTTTAAGACTCACTTTATGTTTCCATTATTCTATAAGTTTTCAGCCCAAGCTCATGTTTTAAATACCCTCGGAGAAAGCCTGGGTGAAACAAAGCCGTTGTGTTTTAGAGTCACTTACTGCTGGGTTTCTGGTGCCGGTGTTATGGGTGGAATATAAATGGGTTTTTCTTTTCCTTTTGCGGAAACTTTCAAGCACTTTCAGCAATCTTAAATGGAAGAACAGTTTTCAGGCTCACAGTAACTTCTCTTTCTAAACCCTGCTTCCCCAGAATTACTCTCGACATGCATCTGAAAGGATAACTAAAAATAAAATATTGACGGGTTTGTCAATATCTTCAAGGTGTTCAGAAACCAATGAACTGAGCTTAAAAGTGAGATTGCTGCTGCTATTGTCAGCGGACAGCAATTCCCTGCACTTCTCAGCGAGACCTAAAAGCTAATGCTCCTCGTGTGCGACTCCCACATAATGCGGTGTGCGGTAGCTGGGGGTTAAGCACCTCGACTCATTTAACAAAAGCTCACTTCAACCGTTGGCTCAGGAGACTCGGAGAGGGAAGGAGGGAGGTCTGACTTTCTGCTCCAGAAACTCTTGAAGCTTTGGTTTGTTTCTTTGCCGAAGGGAAGGCTATAGACTGGAAGAGCTGCAGCTTTTAGCTGGAAAGTTGGGAACGGCAGAAGAACAGATAGGAACTCAATGGGCAGGTTTATTAGGCGTGTTCCTGCCATCCAAAGGGTCTTAATCTCACGGCTTCTGCCATCAGTGGTTCCCCAGGCATCCCGGAGCAGCCTCTGCTTCGTAGGGGAGTTTCATCATTTGAGAATTTCTTCTGCACCAAAAGGGGGAAAAAAAAAATTTAACTTCCTGAAAAACAAAGAAAAAAATCACATAGCATCTAGCGAGCTCTGCTTTCAGAAGTGCTTCTGGTTTAAGTCTCAGTATAAATAGTGTTAGTGATTCTTTAGAAGGAAAATGCAATGTTGGGACAGGGGCTGTTTAGCCAGCACTAGCGTGGGCACTGTGGGGTTTTTCCCCTCAACGCCCTAAAGTTCTCATCAGAACCTTCATAATTATTCATGGGGAGAAAGTCTTAATTACTAAATTATTTCTCTGTTTGGCAAAAGATTCCCAGTTCTAAGTTGTGGAGGAAAGGGATGATCCATTATTCTGTTTGAGGAGCTATAAACACCCATTTACTTTCACTGCCAAGTAATCATCTCGTTACAATTAATTTCTGGAATTTTGCAAAATCCAAGTCCTTGCTGATGAAGCGTACACAACACATCTCCAGTGGTTACCTCCCAAAAACTGCCAGAAGCAGAACCAAACCCAGTGAGGCTTCACATCGGCTTACGTTCAGCCCCAGGGAGGATGGCTCAGTGCATGGGGCTATGCATTTATTTTTTAATTTTTTTCCCCAAATACTTTCTGAGTCCAGAGCAGATCTATCCAGTTTGGGTTCTTGGGGTGAGGCGATATCACTTTCACATTTCTGCTTCTTCGCTATCTGGTAGCATCTGGTGGGTCAGTGGTGCTCGGGGTCGTAACATTTTGCTGACTTTGGATTTAGAACTTTGCTGAACCTTGGTCTGACGCCTTTCAAAGGCTCCTTGTGTCCTGTCCTCCTCTGCTAATCCTTCCTATGACCTCCAAAGTCTCTCCACATCATCCCACCCACCCCACATACCCACACCCTCCGCGTACAGCAGACCAGCATCTCTAGCCCATCTCTTTTTAGGGAAAAAAAAAATGCCCTGAGATCTCTGGATGAAAAAAATGCTTTTATAAAATTGTTGTTCTCAGGAGAGCAATAGAATTGAGTGAGAGCCTTCCCGTGGAATTTGTAAAGCCAACTACGGTGTTTAATGGCAAATTAAGTCTTTACTGCCGGACTCCATAGGCTGGTGTATTACCGTTCCCAAAATGTTTGGAATAATCCATTTCTCTAAAAGCCTTAGAACACGAAGTGAACTGCACGAAACCCCTACGAATACAAAAATAGTCTAGACTGTTCTCCTTTCATTTATTTCCCGGTAACACAGGGCTTTTCTCTTCTGCATTGGCCCCTCAGCCTGGTAGGAATCTACTCTTGCTTTACAACAGTTGCCAGATCCATCACCGTGCCATGTGCTGAGCCCCTTGTCGCTGGGATCCTGAATCCTGACGGCTGGTTTGGGCTGTTGGGCTGAGCTCCAAGAGAAAACATTTTCCAAGACATTCATCTTTATAGTGATTATCTACAGCAGCTACTTCATCTGACTTTTGGAAATCACCCTGGGGTGGGGCTTTTTTGTATCTTTTGGTGAATATAATTTAATAGAAAATTCATGGCCTCTCTTCAGAGGGGTCGATCCTGCCCTGTGCCCAGATGAGGTGAGTGGAGATTAGGAATCATTTGACCTGAAGATATTCAGAAGCTGTTTGGGGCCAGTTTTGGTTATAATTTGGTGTTGCATCTGGGCATAAATCTGGGATAAATCCTCTCCTCTTAGGAGGTGCAGAGCAGGTGGTGCCAGCAGGAAATCCTCTAAGAGGAACATTTTGGCTCCTGTGGTCCTCCTGCAGAGGTTCTGCCCCAGAACAGCCCATCCCAAGGTTCTCTGGGCTCCTTCATCCAGCTGGATTAAAGCAGGAGCCTAACTCACAAACCTGAATTTGTGTTGAATTTACAGCCCATCCCTTTTTTTTGTGCACAAAGAGCTTATAGCTACTGTTCCCATCCAAGATACCAAACTGCACGTGGCTCACATCCATTTCTTGGTAGAAGATGTTTGTGCAGGATTGTAACTCCAAGGGTGGTGCTTGGCAAGATGCATCCCCTTGGTCCTCAGGGCAGCAGCAGCATCTTCCCATCTCTCACCCCAGCAGCTCTCGATTGGGGAGTGTGGGGTGTTCCCTGCCACATGCTCCCACCACCCAGCCCTGCGGGTCCCACGTCTCCGTGCACAAGCTGGAACCCAAAGGGTGGATTTTCAAAACCTGCGATATTGGATCAGGCACTTGAGCAATTCTTCTTTTCCTCACTCCTGCATAGGAAAGGGAGAAGATGAGGGAAGAAGCGGGAGGAAGAGCATCATTTAAGTGCAAACATTAAAGCTGCATTTAGCACCTGTCTAATGTCTAATATGGGCTTAGCTGTGACGTGATATTAGGCACTGAGGGAAGTGACAATTTATGCAGCATTTCTAGATTAGCTGTACCATGGAGAGTAACTGACTTTTCTGGCTCAACAGCCACAATCGAAAATAAAATCACTTCAAGCCAAAACAGAAGGTGTATATTTGGAGGAAGGGAAGGACGATGTCTTGGAATTTTCTTTCTTTTTGTTAAAACAAAGGGAATTTTGAAGGCCAGGGCTTTGAGAGAACTATCTTTGTCTCTAAAACAAATGTGTCATTTCATTTTTGTAAAGCCAAGAATATAAGGAGGTGAACCAAAATTGCATTTGTTCAATTAAAAGATGCTATTGAAAAAGAAAATTCCCAAATCCTGGGGCTCGTAACACAGCATCTGCACAGCCAGCCCCTAGAATGATGTTCACAGAATCCCAGGATGGTTTGGGTGGGAAGGGACCTTAAAGCCCATCCAGTGCCACCCCCTGCCATGGGCAGGGACACCTCCCACTAGCCCAGGTTGCCCAAAGCCTCATCCAGCCTGGCCTTGAACCCCTCCAGGGATGGGGCATCCACAGCNTCCACCAGCTCCCTTTTCACCCCTCCATAGGGAGCCCATCTCCCTGACCCAGCCTGGCAGCCTTTATCCCAATGCACCGGACAGATCCTGTCCCATCACGAGGCGCTGGGTTAGTCAGGAAGCCACTGAACAGAAGTGCCAGGGCACAGAGTCCATGAACCCGGCTGCTGCACAGTCTCGTCGCAGCACTGGGGCCAGACTGACTTTGCTCAGCTCCTGGGACAACACTGAACCCACCTTCTCCCCCGAGGCTCGGTGTTTCTCCCCCGATCACTTTGCCAGCCCCTCTCCTGCTGCGGTCCATCACTGGGGGGGTCTCTGGGTACCTCCGGTTGGAGCCCAGTGCGGGTCCATCCGACTCCCGCAGCGCAGGGAGCGGTTCTGTGTTATCTCCACTCCTGCACGTTTGTTGACACGGCAGAACACGGCTTTCGCTGCTGCTGCTGAATGGGAACAGCACGTGAGAGGTGGCCAGGGCCCAGCAGCCGCTCCTAGAAGATCGTCATTTCTCTGAGTCCAGCTTAGAGCACAGAGAGGAGAAAATCATTGAACTCCTCTGCACGGCAGCTTATCTCGGTGTGCCACGGGTGAGATTTCTGCCTTATCTAAAAGGCCACTGAAAGCCCCATGCACCGCTTGTTCCACACAAAACTTTGTGGCAGGTTTTTTGGTCTGTGCACAGGGAGATTTTTTTTTTCTTTTTTTTTTTTTCCCTAGCTAACATAGAGAAAACAAGCCCCAGCCCAGGAGCAGAAGGTAAGCAACAGGATGCCCCTGTGCCTCCCAACCCGTACAGGTTAGGATTGGACCGAGTGACCCAAAGCCAAGGTGAACATAGATCTGAACTGAACACAGCAATGCTGCCCGGTTAATAACATCAACACACAACATCCAGCTGGCTGGTAGCAGAAGAGCGTTTTTCAAATAACAGTGGGGTTTTTTTTCACATAAGTGTAACATTCCCAAATCCAGATCCTTTGCAGTGATGCTTTGTCTGGCAGCTGTGGAGAAGAGAAAGCTCCGGGGAGACCTTCCAGCACCTTCCAGTGCTGAAAGGGGGCTACAGGAGAGATGGGGGGGCTCTGGATCAGGGGGTGCAGGGACAGGACGAGGGGGAACGGTTTGAAGCTGGAAGAGGGGAGATGGAGATGAGATGTGGGGAAGAAATGTTTCCCTGTGCGGGGGGTGAGGCAGTGGCCCAGGGTGCCCAGAGAAGCTGTGGATGCCCCATCCCTGGAGGGGTTCAAGGCCAGGCTGGATGAGGCTTTGGGCAACCTGGGCTGGTGGGAGGTGTCCCTGCCCATGGCAGGGGGTGGCACTGGGTGGGCTTTAAGGTCCCTTCCCACCCAAACCATCCTGGGATTCTGTGATAAAGCCCCTCTCCCAGACACAGAGGCAGTAACGGAGCAGAAGCAGTGTCCTGCCCTGCCCGCCCTGGCCAGTGATGCTGGTACCACCACACCTCCCAACCTGCTGCCCGGTGGCACGGCACACATGAGGGGGAACCACGGCTGCACCCGCAAAGCTGAACCCCCCCCCCCCCCCCCCCCCCNCCCCCCTCCAAGGCAAGGGATCTCCTCCCTTGGACTTTGCAGCTGGTTTCCTTTCGCCACATTTCATCCGTGCTGCTGTGCTGCTTGTGGCACAGCTCCTGCTATTTTTGCTACAGAACAAACCTCATTGACAAGAACCTCCTGCTGCGGAAGTGCTGGCACAAGATCTGGAAGCAGCGAGCACTGGGGGGTGGGCGGCGTAACCCCCTTCCCAGGCAAGAGCACTGCCCTTCCAACCTGTGCAACCCTGCTGGGGACACTGGAATAACTGGGACTGAGATTTTGGCATTCAGCATGTCCCCCCCACCCAAGCTGCATTTACAGCATCATCCCCAGGTTAGGGTTTTGGGTTTGGGTTTGGGTTTTTTTTGGAGGAGGAGGAGTTTGGGGCCAGCAGCTGAAAAAGCTGCAATGCAAATAGCAGCCAGCCAANTGCACTGGCCAGTGATGCCAGTACCACCACACCTCCAGACCTGCTGCCCGGCGGCACGGCACACATGAGAGGGAACCACAGCTGCACCCGCAAAGCTCAATTCCCCCCAAGGCAAGGGATCTCCTCCCTTGGACTTTGCAGCTGGTTTCCTTTTGCCACATTTCATCCATGCTGCTGTGCTGCTTGTGGCACAGCTCCTGCTATTTTTGCTACAGAACAAACCTCATTGAAAAGAACCTCCTGCTGGCACAAGATCTGGAAGCAGCGAGCACTGGGGGGTGGGCGGCGTAACCCCCTTCCCAGGCAAGAGCACTGCCCTTCCAACCTGTGCAACCCTGCTGGGGACACTGGAATAACTGGGACTGAGATTTTGGCATTCAGCATGTCCACCCCACCCAAGCTGCATTTACAGCATCATCCACAGGTTAGGGTTTTGGGTTTGGGTGGTTTTTTTTTTTGGAGGAGGAGGAGTTTGGGGCCAGCAGCTGAAAAAGCTGCAATGCAAATAGCAGCCAGCCAGCCAGCAGCTCTTAGAATCCAACTGAACAAAGCTGACAAACTTCATTTCTAGCTCTCGTCTCAAGACCGCACGCTGCAAAGCCCAGGGAAATTGGTGTCATTAGCGAGGAAACACAACAGGAGGACTCGGGCCAGTTGGGATGGAAACTCTTGGCTCCAAGGTTGGACTCTCTGGCGTGTCTGGTAGCAGAGCCTCGTTCAACCTCTGTCCTAAAGGGACATTCGATTGCCTGCGTCCAAACCCAAGCTACACCTATACCCGTAAAGAGGCAGCGCAGCCCTGCAGAGCATCTGTGTTTCCCTGGGAATAAAGAATTACACCAGCAGAAAGAATTTCCGTAAGGGAATGTGCTCCTTGCATAGTTATTAATTCATTACTGGTCATGGCCAAACTCACTCCTCCACTAAGTCATCTATTAAATGAGCCAAATGAAATTTATTAACACAGCATTGATCATTTAAGTCTTTTAGCATAAAGCATAATGGAACAGAAGCAGAAGTAATAATTTCTCGCCTGGTTTCTGGTTCATGTCTTGTGCTCAGAGTCCTGTGTTACGGCTTCAATTGTTCCTGGAGCTTCTTCCCAAACAGACACGTCAGAGCAGCTGGCGGGGGGGATTTTCGGGGTTTCTGTTTAAAGAAAAAGTGAATTTCCATTGGGACCTGGCCTGAAATGACTCTGAAAATGGAATCAGAAAAATAGAAACAAGTTTTTAAATAGCTCCAAGGACTAGCTAGCTAGAAGGAAGAAATTCTTCTTTGGGCAATAACACGGGTGTTGCCATATTTGCACCCCAAAGAGCCCAGTTACCCATGTCAGGCAATATCCCAGCTCTGTTCCTGTAGGACGTCGCCTCTTTTTTGCACTTATTAAAAACAGAGGAGCGGAGGGTTTGTTGGGGAGCTGGGGCAGGGTCTGGCCGCACAGCAGAAGCCGAGTCTCGGGCTGGGCTGGGCTCCAGCGCTGCCTAAGCCGGCACAAGGCAGCTCCTTGCCTCCACTAGAGGTTGCCCCAGTGTCATTTTTTTGGAAGGAAACCACTCCTCATCCCCAGAGGAAATGGTCTAATCACCGTTTTGTTCAATTAGACTCAGTCTTTGGGAAGCTCTGATCATTTCTGTTCGCAAAGCTCAGTTTGTTTCTACTGGAGATCGTTTAGCCTCTAGGCAGATGGGGATTTTCATGGGGTTCTCGCTCTGAATTTGTTGGATGGGGGAAGTGCTGCTCTCTTGCCCTCCCACTGCCCCAAATGAACCATCCACATATCCCTGCGGTGAGGCCTGTCTGGGGCAGCATCCCTGCAGACCAAAGGCTCTCACCTTTGCGAGCCCTGCAGCCTCGGAGACGGCAGCTAAGTGATGCTTGTGAGGATCTCAGCAGCATCTAAATCTTACACATTTTACTCCGTAAAATGACAGACAGGTCCCTAAATGTTAGGCCGTGTCAAAGATGCTCCAAGCTCTCAGCTCCTAACGAAGTTCAATAAGAATTAAGCTTCATGGGTCTCAGTTAAATGGGACTTACAAGATTGAGACGCGGGGGACCGCATCCCTTCCTTCCTTCCCGGCTTTAATTCAGCGTGGGGACAGACAACAGAGATGGGAGTTTGCACAGCGGGGGCTCTGCCGTGTCTCGGAGAAATAAATGTTCCCTGTTGGCGTCAGTCATACGGTGACTCACCCGGCGGTGGGACGAAAAGAGCAGCAGCATCGGGCGGGGAGGGCGGCGGTGTAACAGAGCTGTCACGGGCAGGAATCTCCGGCAGGTACCCGCAGCAAGATGTCGAGATGTCGTATGAAATGTGTGTCGGAGGGGGAGAGGGGAGAGACAAAACACGGAGCACCTCCAGAATGAAAACATCAATTAATCCCCTGTTTGCTCTCCTGCGTCAGCGCCGTGCCCGGGGGAGCCTCCTCCGCCCCTCGCCGGCAATCAGCCGCTATCAAAGCATCATTAACCATTGTCAAGTCAAAGACATCTCGATTAGAAACGAGTCCTTCGCCCAGATGTAGAAACAGTTTCCCGTTCACACCGTGTAGTTCTGACATGAAACAACGCCCGAATTTCTATCGCAGAGGCTCTGAGCAACGTGTGGGATTTACCCCTGAACCCCAGCTCCTTTGCTTCTACCTGCAACCAAATATTTATTTACTGATATTCAACAAGAGCATAAAATACTGGGAAAATAACACCTTTAAAAAGTCATCTAGTCCCATCTCTCCATCCACAGCAGGATCGATGCTACTTGTATTGTCCCTGGCAGATATTTGTTCTAAACTCCTCTTGCTGTGATGGAGGCAGGCCATTCTCCATCGGCATCATTTCTTCACCGCCCTGAGTGTTATCGCTGTTACAAGGTGTTGCTATCTCAATCTGTGTCCATGCAATTCAAATCAGCTCCCTCTTGTCCAGTTGATGAAGGATTTTGTATTTACTGGACGGGAGGGGTTGGCACAACGCGCCATTGGCGTATGAGGATTTACATTTCACTTTAGTGGAGCTCGTGCAAGTCTGGAGTCTGAAACGAGCATTGATTTTTCATCCTATGTCTAGGTTTGCTTTTTGTTATGGGGATATGTCTTGCAAAAGTTGAACTAGAAATTGAAATATTTCTTATATTTATAAATCCAAACCTTTTAGCAGTTTGCTGATGCTGCTACTGGACTTACTGATGGCTTTGGTTTAAAATAAGATGTTTAAGCAGAAATTGACTTTTTTCCATGGAAATTTTAATCATGACATAGGTTTTTTATTTTTTCAATCAAAATTTTTAGATTAAAATATGTGACTAAGAAATCACAAAGGTCTACAAGAGTAGATACAGGTGGAATATCACAAGTTCCCACTAAAACTTTCAAAAGTTAGGGGAGAAAGGAGATCTCTAAATCCACATTTAGCCACCAAGATGAATAACATGATTTCAGAAGTACCGGTGGGCAGGGTCTCTCTTGGGTGCCTCTGGTGAATAAGAGCTCAAGAAGATGACGGAGGTTTCCCACCCAGGAGCTTCCCTGACTTCAGAGAAGCCGTGCCCATGAACAACTCAAAACCAAGCAGAAAATCAGTTCTTCTAAGTGGCTGGATTCTGGGGTGTGGAAGCTTGTTTGTTATTTATTTGGGCGAAATAAAAGCACATTGACATTGTGTCTTTGCAGTGATGAAGTGACAGAAATAGTCCAACATATGAAAAACATATGTCTTCCCAGCCGGCTGTTGAAAACAGCTCCTATATTTTTATCCCAAGGTCAGGAATTTACCAGTGCGTGCAGAGATGCTCGTGTTCATCGCCAGCGAGAAAAGACCCGATGTGAAAAATTTCAGAAGCATCCTTTGAGTCTTACCCAGGCTGATTTCCCCAAAGAAATTTGGGGGGAAATTTCTCTGAGCCGCGGCACACCAGGCATCTTCTGACAGTAAAGCAAACGGCGTGTGATCGTGCGCCTTTTTTGATGCATTCAGAAAAGTCGTATTTCAAAACCGCGTGTTGTGCAAGACAGCCAGAGCGGGGAGAGCGTGGGAGGGATGGCAGTTTGTGCTCAGATGATCACAGCTGAGATCATTTGGAGCTGTAATTACCAGGGCTAGAAAAAGGGCTGTGGAGGATCTGGCTCTTCTTCTGCTGATCTCCAAGCGGTGTCCAGGTGGGTGATTTGTGCTCAGTCTCTCCCTGCCCAGGTTCTGCTCAGCCCAGGATGAAGTTGGGTTTGGTTGGGAACGGGGGTTGGTGGAGTAGGAGCTCCAAGAGCTCCACTCTCTACAGCTGCCTGAAAGGAGGGGGCAGTGAGGTGGGTGCTGGGCTCTGCTCTAAAGGAACAAGTGNTGGTGGCTCCCAGCCAAGACTCTGGGGAAATGGGGAGAGAAGGTCCATCAAGGTCTCTGTGGATCAGGACAGACTCTGGGAGCACTTAAAGTTTCTTCACAGCAGATACTGACCCTGCAGAAGGTTGAATGTGACTCAACAGCGTTCGCTACAGAGCAGGAGGGGTTAGACCCCTCTTCTGCAAGGAGGGAGGAGAGTCTGTCCCCTCCTCTGCCTGGCTGCAGGAACTGTGAATCCAACAGGTTTCATCAGGGAGGACCAGAACCATCTGTCAGAGCCCAGGGGTTGAGTTCATGGCAGCTCCCAGTGGTGCAGGTTTGAACATTTTCAGCCATGAGTTGTTTCCTTTTGTCTAGGAAGATGTCAGAGGGCAACTCAGCAAGGGGTGGCTCCAGAGCACAGAAACCTAGCAGGAGACCCAGGCAGCTCATAAAACTTCAAAATCCAATTCAAAGTCGTCTCTAGGGCTGGGATGCTCCAATGTGCAGGGCAGAACCAGGCTGTCTGCATTGGCCACGCAGGGAAAGGTCCTTCCTTCTGACTCCAAGTGTCTGTCTTCACACCAAATTCACCAGTTAAGCTGTCGCAGCTTGTTTTTCTTTGCGGTTAGACACCACGATGAGAACACTTCCCATCAAATAGCTGTGTAAGTGCATGTGTCTCTTTTTTTTTTTTTTTTTTACCCCTTTCTGAATGTCTTCTGCCTGATCCTTTCTTTCCATTTCAAGACTGGATTAAAAGATTCCTTTTAAGAAGCTGGAACAAGTTTCCGAGGCTAATGCAGCCCCAGCCAAGTTGTGCTTTCATCAAGGTAGTTGAGTCTTCGCTGCAGCATCTCGTAGGCTTATTAACTCAGCCTGCTCTCCTGAGGGATATTTTAAATGGGGGTAAAATACCACATTAAGCAGTCCAGGAACTCATTGGATTTAATTGCATTTGTATTTAGTTTCTTTCTTTGTCTCTTCTTCAAGAAAGAAGAAAGGAGGATTTGGAGGTATTCTGGAGATGCTCCATTTTTAACCTTTCGGTGAATATAATCATTCAATGAAGCCTTGATAATCTGCCTCTCTTAGCACTTGCAAAAATCTGTCCTCCTCTCTTGCTACCTTTTCTCTTCCTTTCTGCTCTTTATCGCATAGATGGACAGAACTGTGCTGATGGCTCTTGTTACTAAACCTTCATGAACTTTTGCAGAGTATATAGTGGAGAACAGTGGCTAGAATGCTGCAAAAAAATTAGGGTAAATATTAAAAATAAATTACACTTGTCAAGAAAATGAACAGAGGACACTGTTTGATACATTACCCGGCTTTTTGCTAAGGGAATTACGGCTGTGTGCATAACAGATTAATTTGCCGAACTGTTGGATTTAGGGTTTGGGTTTTTTTGTGTGTGTTGGTTTTTTTTTTCCAGAAAGTCTCTTGATGATTAATACAAATTGCATTTATTGAAAATCAAAAGGAACTAAGTGTATTTAAAAAAAAAAAAA
>VZTO01026648.1:21315-34006 GCA_013400615.1 Syrrhaptes paradoxus
AAAGAAAAGAAAAAGAGCAGCTTTTAAACATGATTGCCTAAGGAAAAGCAGACTCTGCTGGTGTGTCTGCCTGTGCCTGTGCCGGAGCAGCGTGTGCCTTTTTCCAGTACATCTTTTCAAACCTCTTGGTTGATTCTGAGAAAATGAGTTTGGTAGAGAGAATGTTTATGATGTAGCATGAGCCTATATTAGACATCAGAGAATCCACTTAGAAGACAGCTCTGCAGGAATGTAGCTCTGCTCTTTCCAGGATGACTTGAGGACACGTGTCTATCACTAACCCAGACAGTTCTGAAATGATGCTGCAAAGGCTGCAGCAGGTCCAGGTGGTGCAGTCAGGCTGGGCTTTGCCCCTTCAACACCCTTTTCCCACCTCTGGGTGAGGTTCCCCGCTCCTGCACACTTTTACCGACCCTTTCCACCAGGCACGGTAGGTCCTTTCTGCAGGAAAAACATGCTGGTGGTGACGGGTACCCTCCTGAAGTGGCTGGAAATCACGAGTTGGGGACAGTCCTGTGGCTTTCTGATGGGTTAGCATAGCCTGGAACAGCCTGAAAAGAGGAAGAATAGGGGATGGGGTCACTGGGCATCAGTCTTGGGGATATCTTGGTGCCTTCTTGCTGCAGCCCCTGCTTGCCATTTAGTAGCTCAAGTGCCTCATCGGAATTCTAGGGAGCTGATGGCTCTTATCTACATTTCATGCAAATCAGCCCAAACACTGGTTTCTGGCTGCTTTCCAGCTCAGATTAAAAGTCCACCAGCCCGTTGGTGGGCTGTAACGTCTGTTAGATGCACACGCGGCTTTGGCAGCACAAAAGCTGAACTTTGGCTCAGGGAGTGAGATCTGAAACACGAACGAGCTGAACTGTGCTGCTGTGCCCCGTCTCCTCTGAAGCACCAGAGATTTTCGTTCCTGGGGTCAGCTGGGTCTGGGTGAGCGGTTCCTCCTCACCCTGAGTCTCTGCAGCTCTCCTGCTCCCCTCCCTGACGTGTCTTGCAGTGAGGCTGAGGGTTGGGGGTGTGCAGCCTGGAGAAGAGAAGGCTCCGGGGAGACCTTCCAGCACCTTCCAGGGCGGAAAGGGGGCTACAGGAGAGCTGGGGGGGCTCTGGATCAGGGGGTGCAGGGACAGGACGAGGGGGAACGGTTTGAAGCTGCAAGAGGGGAGATGGAGATGAGATGTGAGGAAGAAATGTTTTCCTGTGCGGGGGGTGAGGCAGTGGCCCAGGGTGCCCAGAGAAGCTGTGGATGCCCCATCCCTGGAGGGGTTCAAGGCCAGGCTGGATGAGGCTTTGGGCAACCTGGGCTAGTGGGAGGTGTCCC
Source organism: Syrrhaptes paradoxus (assembly GCA_013400615.1). Lineage (NCBI taxonomy): Eukaryota > Metazoa > Chordata > Aves > Pterocliformes > Pteroclidae > Syrrhaptes > Syrrhaptes paradoxus. Next base: position 22,637 of record VZTO01026648.1, read on the forward strand.
TGCCCATGGCAGGGGGTGGCATTGGGTGGGCTTTAAGCTCCCTTCCAACCCAAACCATCCTGGGACACCATGAGTACACCTCTCTGCTCCCGTGCCTCCCAAGGTTTGGTGTCTCTGCAGGGCGATGGGGTGATGGTGCGTGTTTCACCCGTTCCAAAGAGCAGTGCAAACAAACGCATAAGGCATTGGCACGAGAAGCAAGAAAAAAAGATGTGCTGCTCCAAAATCCTTCAGCAAATCACCTGCTGCTCCGTGCCTCAGTTTTCCCAGGTTTTGCCTATTTAGGCTCTTTGTTTAGTCTCTCCCTTTACACGTTTGTGAAGTGCCAAGGACAGAAGGTGCCTGATTTTCCTTCAAGTTCTGCAATGTTTCCGTAATGCAGGCAGTAACTCTTCTGTGCCAGGGTTTTAATTTCCAGGATCCCTGAGGTTTCTCTGCGCACGCCCAGCAGAAGCCAGCACGCGGGGCTGACCTCTCCTGCCTGCCGGGTTCTGCCTGGCAGCCTCTTTTCAATTACTTTCTCCCCATGTTGCTGTTTACATTTTGTACTCGCATCCTCTGCAGCGTTGCCAGTCACCTTCCCGCAGCCTGAGCCCCTCCTAATCTGAAGTATATTTCAGCCTTATCTCTATCAAAGCAGAAGGGTAGGGGAGTCATCCTCATTCCCAGCTGCTCTTCAACAGCCTGATCCGTAAGGATGCTGAAGCCATCAGCTGCTCATCTCAGCTTTGACTTGTTTGAGTAACTTGCAGAAGATTCTTCTGTCAAGAGCACTGAGGACAAAATGAATTTATTTTTTTTTCAGGGCTGCACATTAATCTCTTCTCAACGTGCTCGGCGATGATTGCGTGTCATGTTTCATTTCGGGCTGTCATTGGGTTTACTTAGTCCCCTTGCAAAGAGCCATCCTGCGGCAGTGTGATAGCTGGGGTGTGATCGTGGGAGGGGGTCCGGGGGGGCAGGTCAAGAGCCCTGGGCTGGGAGTGCTTTGTTGAAGCAGTTGGGTTGGTCTGTTCCTACACCAGTGTGAACTGGGATTGGAATTCACTCTGGTATCACAGGGAGAAAATTACTTCGACATTATCTAGGATGGAAATGCTTTGTTGAAGCAATTGGGTTGGTCTCCATCTACACCAGTGTGAACTGGGATTGGAATTCATCCCGGTATCACAGGGAGAAATGACTTTGGAATTCTATAGGAGGGAGCAGTTGGTGCTGATGTTGAGCAAATTGTGTTGGCTGAGGGATGAGGAGGGAGCGAAGAGAACAAGACTGAGGGGGCTCCTCGGGTCTTTCTGGCTCTCCTGGGTGCTTTGGGGAGTTCCCCAGCCTGGTCCTCTCCCAGCAGATCCCAGCACCCACTGGCTGCTGCATCTTGCAGCTCTGTGGGCAACTCAGCCTTAGGTTTAGACAGGATATTAGCACATATTTCTGTACTGAAAGGGCTGTCGAGCGTTGGAACAGGCTGCCCAGGGAAGAGGTGGAGTCACCATCCCTGGTGGTGTTCAACAGACGGGTAGAAGTGGCACTTAGGGACTGTGGTGGACTTGGCGGTGTTGAGTTAACAGTTGGACTCGATGATCTTAAAGGTCTCTTCCAACCTAAATGATTCACTGATTCCATGACTTAAAGCTTTGTGCTGTCGGGACAGAGGAACAAGCGTGTGTGTGGTGTGCGGGACGCACACCTTCTGTTCATGAGTCGTGGGAAAAACCTGCAGCAAGGCAAGAACCACCGGGGAAAGCCATGCTGGGCACTGAGCACAGGGTGTCCGGGGCACCGTGTGCTGCTGCTTTCCGTTTTCTCTCTGCAACGGGTTATCTCAGCTGCCTCTTCTCTTCTCTTCTCTTCTCTTCTCTTCTCTTCTCTTCTCTTCTCTTCTCTTCTCTTCTCTTCTCTTCTCTTCTCTTCTCTTCTCTTCTCTTCCTGTGGTTCTCCATGTTCTTCTCATATTTTCCCCACTTGTAAGTGGAAACTGGGGCCACTTACTCCTCTCTTCCCCTTCCCTCTGAACAGATTCATTCATTCTCTCCTTGGCCAAATAGCTTCTGAGCAATAAATCCCTGAAGAGGTTTTGTCCTGGACAGACCCCATAGGGGGTGTGCTGGTGGAAGCGGTGCCACTGGCACCGGTGGGTTGCAGAAGAGCCGTTTCTATCGAAGAGCAGAGCGAGGCTTTGCATCCTTATTTTCCACCTTCAACTTGTCCATTTTTTACCCGAATCCACAGGGTTCTGTTTCCTGTCACCTGGAACATTTGCAGAAATTTTGATACAGATCGGACTCAGAGTTGCAGAAAACTATTGCAAACAAAACCCCGCTGTCACGCCGACGGTGAGGACTCACTTCTCTCCGGCAGCGATAAAAACGAGGTGACAGAGCTGCGAGCAGTGATCAGGCACCCATATACACACATAACTGTGTAATTACCGGTATCATTGAAATGAGAGGTATAAAGACCTAGTTAGCGATGGAGCGGGATCATTAGCATAAAAACTACAAGCACAAAAATGCACCAAAATGACAAATACAAGGAAGCCGTACGAGATTTGCATTAAATTAGTGACTGTGTCTGCGAGATGCTATTTAAATGGCAGGTGACTGGCAAATTTCCTTTTAGTGGAAGAGGGCTGAAATGTTCATTTTCATGGAAAACAGTAGCTACACATTGATTTCTAGCTTTAGAGCATCTCTGCAAATAGCACTCGCGCTAAGTGGGGTTGGAGTCGCTGGAATGGGAAGGCTGGCGTGCCCTACGTGTCTCTGAAACGAAGCAGCACAGCTTGAATTTCTTTCATACATTTGTTAAAAAAAAAAAAAAAAAACAACAACCAAAACTGGAGTGACATTAAGAAAACCAACCCCTGGGGGTGAGAAGTCAATTCACAGACAATTATTTGGGAGAGCGATCTGATGAATCCTTTCCTACTAGAGACACGTGTGAGGAGGGACATGAGGAGCTTGCAGGGGGCTGAAGGTGTCCCCTGGCTGCTCCTTGTCACTTGGCAGCACCCTGGATGTCCCCAGAGCAGGGGAATGGGATCATATCAAACAATTGGTGTGTCAAGATTTCCCCTGCAGCTTGCAGATCCCATTTTTGGTAGGCAGCCAAGTCAGATCCTAGGCTTGGGTTAGTGTCTGAGGGCTCCCAGTGCCCATCAGTACCCTGCCCCTGGGATGAACTGGGAGGCTCTCATTGCTCCCAAAACTCAGCCCAGAGCCCCAGATCTGGCAGAAATAGGGATTCCCAGGCCATCCAAGCTCTCACCTTTGCAGCTGTTATTAAAGAAATGAGGTAGCGCCTGTGCTGGTGCACCCCAGGGAGCCCCAAGACCTTCCCCATTTTGTGAAGGTGCCAAACCACACCGAGAATAGCGGGTTTGTGATAGGAAAGAGCCTTGTTGCTGGAAGTGCAAAGAAAAATCCTTTTTCTCTTGGCACTTGGGCAATGGCTGGGTCCCAGTGTAGGGTGGGGGATGCTGGTGAGGCTGCAGGACGGTGTTGGGGACAGTGGTTGGGTACCACTGCAGGATGGGGGATGCTGGTGAGGCTGCAGGGCAGTGGCTGGGTCCCAGTGCAAGGTGGGGGATGCTGGTGAGGCTGCAGGGCAGTGGCTGGGTACCAGTGGAGGATGGGGGATGCTGGTGAGGCTGCAGGACGGTGTTGGGGACAGTGGCTGGGTACCAGTGGAGGATGGGGGATGCTGGTGAGCTGCGAGGCAGTGGCTGGGTACCAGGGGAGGATGGGGATGCTGATGCTGATGAGGCTACAGGATGATGTGCGGGGCAGTGGCATAAAAACTGCAGGTTAGTCCATCAGTTAGAAATTAATTTTCATGCAATTAATGGCACAGCCATAAGTTCAGAGTGAAGGCAGGTAAACCAGTATAACCACCTAGATCCCAGTGAGGTTTATCCCCGGCGTATACTAACAGGGCTGCCAGCCGTCGAGCTGTGCTGCTATAATTAACTATCCCAACTTCCTGACATAGCGAGGCTTTAAGTAAGAGCTTTTGAAAAGGTTATCCTTTGAGTGAAGTCTTACCCTAACACATCGCTAAATGGAGCTATTTTTGGAATGAAAAATGTCACTTCTTCTTTCCCAAAACAGCCCCATCTGAACCTGGTCACTAGGCAGTGACACGTTAGAAAAAAGACTTTTTTTTTTTTTTTTTCCCCCCTGGGTTTAGCTGGAGGTCGGTGTTGGAGAAGTTGCCCAGGTTCAGTTTGACCGTGTAATTTGCAGAGGATTGTTTGAATGGCTTCATGCGTTGGGAATCAAAAGAAGAAATTCTTTTCTTGGTAATTAGGATGGGAGGGGTAATTCCTTTTCTCTGGCTGTAAGTCCACTTTCAGAAGAAGGAAGGAGAACACGGAGCTTTCCAATGCCTTTATTCTTTTCGCCGTGGAAGTAATCCTCATTTGCACCCACCGGTGTTTGCACATATTTATTTGTGTCTTCTCCAGTGGGCACAGAGTCCCTTTGAAAGCTGAGCCCACCCCAGGAGGGACGGAAAACACGAGCTGGTGCCGAGCAGCCAACGCGCAGCTGCTCGGCTGTATCTTCCTTCTCCAGGCTTCTCCCAGCACTCGACAAATTTTCAGATCAACGAGAAGAAGCGCTAAGGGGCAGGGAACTGTTGTCAACCAGTTTTTTAAATGCGGAACTTAAAATTTGCCCTGAAAGGCACAAATTACTCGAGTCCCTTGGCTGCTGATCAGAGGGTACAAATGGGAAGCTGTAAATACCCAACTCCTACGAAGCGACTCCTCCAGCGAGTTATTCCCAACGTGTCAGCGCCACGTTTGACCGCGCCGGTGTCTCTGTTGATGTGCTCGTTGGCTGTAACCTCAGCCTGCCAAAGCCTGCATCTGTTTGGGCTGCTGTCAATCACCCGTCAAGTTTTATTCTACTTGACTCCAATCAAAGCTGGTGTTTTGACAAAAGGTGGAGGGGGAAGAGTAGCTGTCAAAGCACTGAAGGCGAGAGAGAAAGGCAGAGAGGTGGAGGGGGGGGAGAAATGGGGTATTTGTTATCTGGGAAAATGATGCAATATTGTGCGGGATGCGGTGAGCGGAGAGTTGCAGTGAGATCAGTGATGGGAATTTGGGGGGGGCTCGGTTGTGCCATTGGAGGAGGTGCAGAAGAGGTGGTGGGGTGGGCTTCGGCTGTAGCCGTGTAAGGTCCAAGCAGGATAACATAAGGCAGAATGATGTAAAAAGGCCACAAAAAATCTCCCATCGCATCCCCCTGGGCGTGCCACTGCTTCACACGTTGAGTTTGGGGGGCGTGAGGATGGTTGTGCCACCATGGGCAGAGCCGCTGTGCACCAGTCACCTCGGGCTGGGGCACTGGGGACCCCACAGACACAGCCCAGTTTGGGGGGTACAGGCTAAACTGGGAGACGTTGGGTGCTGGCGGATGAACGGATGCACTGATGTGCCCCAGGGCAATGATCCCATCGTGGTGGAAGTGTCTCCTTCTACTTGGGTGACCCAGATCCACGCTGGCAGTCAGCAGCTTCCCCAATAGTTTACATGAGCTAAAAACCCCGTACATACACCATAGGGACTTTGGACTCGGGTGATTTTCCCCTAATAGGAGATAATAATTCCTGGGTAGGAATTATTTTGTCCATTGTTGAGAGCCTTCACAATTTATTGTTCTTTTTTTATTTTTTTTTTTACATTCTCAGAAGAGATTTTATTTCCCCCCCATATTTCCTGTAAAATTCTGGGGAAATGCATTAGCTTTGGGGAGTGCTCAGACCTTTTGGGTTTAATGATTGAAATCTCTCCTTCCTGTTGTACTTTTAAAAACTGAATATCATTTTAATACCGACGGAAAAAAGAAAGCTAAAATGAAAAATCACTTAGAAATGGAAAATCAAAACAGTTCCACTCTGTGGGTTGTTTTTTTTTCCCACTTAAAATGTGATTGAAGTCAACATGTTCCCAAGCAACATCTCACTCATCCAAAAATGGCATTTTTTGACAGAACAACATTTTTTCATAAAATGAGCATTCAGTCTGGGATTCCTGTATAATGACATTAAATGGGAATACTTGGTGGATCTGAACATAGAGAGGAAACAAAAATTATAGCAAGCTTGGACCAATGATTATTCTTTCTCCCTACACTAAACCAAAACACCTGTAATCATCCAGGGTAGCCAGAGTCTTCTGCTCGATATCTTCACGACCGCAGCAGATACAATTAGGTGTAGCTGTTTCTTCAAAACAGGGGCAATGAACCAAAGCAATCGAAGAAAAATAGGGGCCAAGAAGAGCTAGGAGACTACACTTTTTTTGGTTCAATGGCCAAATGGGACAAAAAAAATACACTTTGAGTTAACTGGAATTGAAAATTTTTCAATTTTTCCAATGAAGCAAAAAGTTGAAAAAATTAATAGTAGATTGCTTTTTCTTTTAAGCTTTTTTCTAATTTTCCCTTTTTTTTTTTTAGCTTCTTTTAGGGGAAATTTCAGAGCCTATTTGATCAATCCCAACCTACGGTTTTGTAGTGGAAAAAACAAGTTTTGACCAATAGCATTTCATCTGTTGCCAGGTGTTGTGAGGAAAATCAGGTTAGACCTTTCCAGAGGCGCGAATTGTACGAGCTGTGGTCAGAAAACAGAGTTGATTCATCTTGGCTGAGGATCGGCTCCCCTGTCCTTGACGGGTCCGTGTTATTTTCTGCCTTTGGCGATCGCTCACCAGCGATGCTCTTCCCGGGGCGTCCTGGCAGACCAGTCGTGTGAGGACAGGACTCTGGTTACTGGAGCTCTCAATGAAGTGGTTGGTTTTGGAAACATCTCCCAATGGAAAGAAGCCAGACCAGACACCAGGGAATTCCTTAACACTCATTTGTTTGGTTTTTTTTCCTGCAAAAGAAGCAGATTCAGTTACACCAAAATATTTGGTGAATCCATATTGATGTTACTGAATCTCCCACTTTAAAATATTCCGAAGCGTTTAGAAAGCCCAGCTTCAACACTCGCAGAGCTTTGCTGCTTCAAGTTCCTTTTCAGAGACTGTTTTACATTTACCTAATCTGTCATCAAAAGACCAGGATGAAAACCAAGATATTTCTTTTCTAGATCACCATAAAACGTATTTAATTCAGAATTTTGAGTGCACTAAACATGCAAAAGTTTTTATTAAACTCTTGCCTAGATTATGAGTCCGCTTTTTCTAAAGTTATGGAATATCCAGCCAGCCCAAACCAAAACCTGATTTCCACCAGGGGAACCAACAGGCTGTGCTGAATTTCGTTTGTTCCTTCTAATCCCAGTGCTTAAATCTGCCTCCAGCCCAAACCCAGCAAGTGGAAAACTCAAGAAGCCCCGTGGAGTTAATCTCCTCCTTAAGCCTGGCAGTTTTCCACCTCTGCCACATTTTTAGCAATGACGTTTTCATTCTGAGATTTTTTTGCCATCCGAAGAAATAAGGTGTTGGAACAGGCTGCCCAGGGCAGTGGTGGGGTCACCATCCCTGGAGGGGGTCAAGAAACGTGTGGATGTGGTGCTTGGGGACATGGGTTAGTGGGTTGGGTGGGGTTGGGTTGGACTTGCTGATCCTTGAGGTCTTTTCCAGCCTTAGTGATTCTGTGATTCAATGCCCAAGCTTTCTGCAAATCCTGATGGGTTTTTGCTGTGATGGCCAGGATGGCTTCACGGGTCCTGGGACAGGATGTGTCCCTTGATGAAGGGTCAGGCAAGGCTCAAGGAGCTGCTGTCCCACCACTGAAGCCTGGTGGAGTGGAGGCATGTGCTGGTGGGACCTCGCTGCAGCCCTTGCTGCTGTCACTTCTGTGGCTGCGAGCGTGCCTGGATGCCACTGGAAGGATGAACAGCGCTGATTTTCCCATTAAAAATGTGTTTTTGCTGAATGCCATTTGCCCAAATCCTCCCCCTCACCCTGGGCTCTGCTCCACCCTGACCCTCTCCACTCCCCCGTAGCTATACTGGTTTCCTGGCGGATGACTCTGGAACTGGGATGATTCACCTGGTATCCAACCTATGGCTGAGTTATATTAAATGTTCTGTGTGGCAGGGATCAGAATAGCGGGCTGACTGTTGTAAAAAGAAAAAAAAAAAGAACAAAAAACCAAACCAACACCTGCAATTGCATGTGCTGCGAGTGCTTTCCTTCCCCTAAATCAAGCTGTTATCTTTCCAGACTCCTTCTCGGCACCCTCCCTCCTTAAATCCTCCAAGCTGTTGTCTTTTTGAATATGATATTCCTTAGGGTCTGTAATTATCGGGAAGTTGCATACATAATTTAAACAGGGACCTTCTGATTCTGCGCCTCCATGGGCTGGTGACATTTCCAAGGGAAATTTAGCTGAACACCAGGGGAAAGCTCCCACTGTTCTTTGACAAGTTTAATAAGATCTTTATTGTTTGCAAAACAGCCTGACCTTAGCTTTACCCCTACCACCAAGGGGAAGGGGAAGAGATAGCTAGATTAGAGCGGTTCCATGAAATAAAACTAAAAAAAACCCCAGAAATTGCACTTTGAGAGGGTCTATGGGATGGATTTGGGATTTGGGCAGTGGCTTCCTCGGAGGCATGAGGAGTAGGGCAGGGTAGAGGTTTGGGTCTGGGCTGGCAGATGGTTCTGGGCTCCTCTGCTGGGCTGGGGATCATCTAATCAGCTAATTTAGGTGTCCAAAATTATGGGATAAACACCAAACTATCGGTCCAACCTCTCTGTGGTGAGTGGAGAGGGATTGAGATCTCCAATTAGATCCATCTCCCCTAATATTAGTCCAGACGCCTCCTAGAGTACCTGGCGCTGGGTGAAATGAGGATAAATTCCACGTTGAGTTTTAATTTGGTGGGTGCTCAGGAAGCTGGGCGTGAGGTAGTGTAAGAAATGAGGTCCAGGACTCCTTAGAAATGAAGACCCAGGTTTCCTTTGGAAGGAGAGATCAGGGCTTTCGTAATAACCAGAGTCTGGGTGAGGGCTGGAGTCCAAAGAGTGATCTGAGTCCCAATAGTCAAGGCAGTGAGGTCCAGACTTGCTTGAAAATTGGACCTAATAAAACTCGAGTCACTTGGCTGGTACGTAATTAGGGGCTGGGATGTGGCTTATGTTGAGACTTATTCCAGAATTGCAACTTGAGCTCTGAACCTAGTGCGCCTGGGACTCCAAAGGACTTAGGAGTTCTTGATGTTTTTGAATAATTCACCAGCTCTCAGGCTTGACAGCCCGGTTTTACACTTAATCCTGTCCTGAAGTGGCTCCTTCAGACACAGCTGACATTTGGAAGGATTTTGAACTTGCTGCTTTGCAGGCTGGTTCTTGTTTGTTTTGTTTTCGGAGTGGTTTCCTCTTTATAGTATTTAGCATTTAAATGGGAAATGGAAGGGGGAGAAAAAAAAAAAAAACAACAAAACAGCATTTTGGTATCTCGCAAACCAGATGCCTGAAACAAATCATCGCTTCGTGGCCAGCTATTAGCGAGCGGGGCTGGAGAAATGAGCAAAAAACTTCTAAGTCCCTTGGCTGCTCAGATGTTTCTGAGGAGTTTCGCAGCCTTTGTTGAGACCCACGGGGATGGGATAAAGTAGCAACAAGCCAGTCATCGCCCAGCAGGAATCCTGAGAGCAGCGGGAGGCATCGGAATGAGGAGGAATCGAAGATGTAGGCTCACAGCTGCACCAGAACAAGCGGTTTTGACCGAGGTGCTGTGCTCGCGGGGAAGCAGAGGGGTGCCAGGCACCAGCGTTCGCCGTATGGGATAGAGGGATGGGTGTCAAAACCGAAAGGGGGGTGAGTCGCGTCTGCCTTGGGACCCGTTCCGTATCGGCTGTCTCTGATGTGTTCTTTAATGATGGGGATAACAGAGTAGAGATGGGGTTTCTGCAGATTGTGAGCTGTCTAATGATGGGAAGAGATCCGAATATGCCGGGGAACAGAGTGTGCGAGGGAAACGTGGCAAATTGGAGGATCCGGGTGAAAAAAACTAGAATGGGATGGACTAAGGACAAGTGTCAAGACTGCACCTAGGAAGGAAAGGATAGGGTCATCCATATGGGATGGAGAATGGCTGGATGGCAGATGTTGTGCAGGAGAAGAGGGGGAATTTGTGGCTGATGTAAAGCCACGTGTGGTTCAGCAATGCCAGGCATAGAAAGAAAAAAAAAAAAAACACAAAACAACGAAATAAAACCATCAACCCAACAAATATATGGGGAAGTGTAGCAGTATCAGCCACAAAGCATGTGGGTGATCCTTCCACCTATAATTCCAACATGTTCGTCTGGTTTTTAATGCTATACTTTAAGAAAACCGTGGATCAGCAGGAGGGCATTCGGGGAACAGCAACAGCGACTGTGAACAACCCTCAAAACGTGCATCAAGGTACCATGGCTACAGAGGAGCTGTTTCGCCTGGAGAAGAGGTGACAAGATAACAGGCTTCAAATATGAAAAAAGCAAAGAAGAAGGGAAGAATTTATTCTGCGTGCCCCTGGTGAACAAGGGCAAGAAATGGGCTTAAATTGCAGCAGGCAAGATTCAGGTTAGACGTTAGGAAGATTGTCTTTAAAGCTGGTGTTGTGAAGTGCTGGAGCTGATTGCCCAGGGAAGGTGCAGAAGGGCTTCGGAGGGTCACACAAACACCTGCCAGCGGTGGCTTAAGCAGCATTTTCTGGCTTGAGGTAGAGGAAAGCCCCACCGACCTCCTGAGATCCTTCCCTGCCCTTTTTTTTATTTTTTTATTTTTTTTCTCCCTCTTGCAGTTTTGAGTTTCTGCCTTTTCCTGTCTCGGCAGGACTCTCGGGCAAAGCGACGCTGTCAGAAAATCAGCTCTTCCCCGCTGNCAATTGCCATACATGCAGATGTCCGCGCGTTGTAAGCAGCCCGGTGGCGAGGGACGGGCTCTGTGCCACGTGTGCGCTGTCACCCAGGGTTCAGACTGCGCGGTGCAGCTCAAGTGGACGGAGCAGAGGCAGGTCACCCACCTCTGATCCGAGCAAAGAGTGGAGCTGTGCCTTGCTACTGAACTCAGCTCTTTACAGGCACAAAAAGGATTTTTGTTTGGGTTTTGAGGTTTTTTTGCAATTCTGTTTAACGTATAGTAAGCTTAATTCTCACTTTTTCTAATTCCTAGCTAGGGTGCAAACTAAAAAACAACAAATATATGGGGAAGTGCAACAATATCAGCCACAAAGCACGTGGGTGATCCTTCCACCTATAATTCATAGGATCGTAGAATGGTTTGGATGCCATGGCACCATGAGTGGGACAGGCACAGCCAATGTGTCCTCCTGCAGCCACCGAGGAGGTCCTGCTTGGATGCCAGAATCATCGAATCACAGCATGGTTTGGGTTGGAAGGGACCTTAAAGATCATCAACTTCCA
>VZTO01026649.1:830-41074 GCA_013400615.1 Syrrhaptes paradoxus
TCTTGGCACAACACATTTCTAAGCAATCCAGCTAACTAAACAAATGTTCCAATTTTGAGACAGTCTGAAACTGAGCACCAAATGGTACACACAGGGATCAAACGATTGTGTGCACAGCCACCTAACTCATGCATGGCAATGAATGCCAAAAAAAAAGGAAGTACTCAAACACTTTCAGATGCTTCACTGACACCTTTCTGAAAATATGGCTTCCATATTTTATTGAATTGCTTATTTTTCCAAGTGGAAGACTTAATGCCAGATAAAGTCATGTGTGCGCGTGAATTTTTCACATGTAAAGCTTATAATTGCATAACACCTACATTATAAAGCAGAACAAAGTAATGCTGTCTTGAATGAAATAATCCAAATGCCAGCAGTTCTTGGATGGAAATAATTTCCTCTCCCCTCTTTGTCCTTTTATATGGCAAAGATAAAAATTAGCATCAATCATGCGCTGGCAAATAGCTCTCAAACAGTTTGAGCAGACTGATGGGACTCATCTCAAGTAGATGTGAATCTAAGTTCACCAGCAGTGGACAGGACTCTGCAGTCTTCTCAGCAAGTGAGCATGAGGGACGCTGGCACCCTCCTCCCTGGTGGCAGTATGTGTAAGGTGGCAGGCAGTATTAATTCTACCAGGTGTGACTCAGTTTGTTTCTCACTTTCAGAATTGGCATTTTATCCAACTTCTGTGTGAGAACAGCTGCTCCGTACCCAAGAAGGCTGAATACATAAGAAGCTTCTGCAGCATTAACTTCAGATTCTATTTTCAGCTTAGGGTGAATGCTGGAAGAAAATCTAACATTGGTTCTAAATTAAGGTTCCCTCACCTTAAACTTGATGAGTTTGATCCTTATGTTCCTGAAAACCCATTCATTTCACCCCCCAAAAAATCAATCTCTATTTACACTCTGAGCTAATTTGCCACGAATACATTCACAAAATGCTTTTATTTGTCCTAATTCTTTTAGCTTATCTCATTTTCTCTTCTACACCTTTCCCTGGCCAAGGAAGATGATCTGATGAAGACTCCTGTTACAAGTAGCCCAGTGTTGGCTGAAGCCTTCTTTCGTACCCTTGCCAGCAGAGAATGATGGACATTAATACTAACCCACACTGTAGCTAGTCCCAACAGCGACAGCAAGGCAATGGCTGATACAAAGCCAGGACCAGCATTTTCAAACAGGCAGGGAAACAAAACGGGCCCACATACCTGGCAGCAATAAGAATCCCTTCACTGATGGATGGGAATAAATATAAAGGCTGATAGCACAGTAATAAAACAATGATGATAACCCCAAATTATTTATTACAGGGCACGAACACTGCTGCCTGCTCAGGCTCTGCTGTAAATGGAAGCCGACATCAATGGATGACTCTCAGTGAGAAAACATGGCCCGTTTTAATTTGGGAAGTGTCATCTCATTTTTTAAGGTGAAAGCCATTATTGGAGATGACAATGATCTATAGTGAATCAAAAGAAACAATAAAACCCCATAAAAACCCTCAGTCCAGTACATTTGCTACAGAGAGCAACTTCCTTACAAACACCAAAACAACCTCCTAGAAAGTTGGAAAACACCAATAACATCTTCTCAGAAATGGAAAGTCCTATTGGGTTTACGTAAGAAGGATGAGAAGTGATACCGATACAGTATTTTCTTTAAAGATGATACAATCAGCCAATATGATTCAGAGAATGAGTACCACTGAAAAGCAGGGCACCCCATCAGAAATAATGAAAGAGCACAGAATAAAAACCAAGAATAAAGTAAAATTCTGACAAATTGTGTTCAATAACTCCTAGAGAGTCTAGTCACCAAGGGAAACATTTCTTCTCACTATTACCTGCCTTAATATAGCTAAACCTATATTGACATATTTAAGACAGATAATGTGCAAAAGAAGCCTTGTGGCACATCCCGTATAAGTTTTATGGCCTCCAGTAAAATGTTACCATAGAAACATCTTTGCCACAAGGAAGGCATACTTTTGCAAAGAACCTGGGGGCAAACATTCAGATTCCCATGGCAACTGTTGTGCCCAAAGGCTGAAGTACCATGTGTCATTGTCTTTTGGAGCGGCATGCAGGAGAAAGAAGAAAAAGAAAAAAAAAAGCCATACAATATTTTTTTCAACTGGAGCTGACAGTCATAGCTGACAATTGTTAAAGGCACCTACCTGAAGCTGGGATAGCTACAGACAGTATTTTGAGTTCAAAACTGTGAGTGGAATAATAAAGCAATGGGGGGGAAAAAAGGAGAAAAGTAGCATTGATTAAAATGGCAGTGAATAATCTGAGACCATCTCAGTAACACCTATTGGGGCTTTATATTTTTTTAAAGTTAGAAGAGGGTCTCAAAATTCCCCAGGCATGTTTAATACAATAAGAAGTACAGTACAAAAAAATATCAGAGTCATTTTTGCCCATGAAATTTTATATATATCATAAGACAAGAAATTACTTTTATTTTCCTGTCATGCATTCAACCACCACCACTCACTGGGAACAGATGTCACTTGCAAAAGACACTCCTTGACAAAGCTGAAGAGTAAGACTATGCTGAAGGAGGGCTACACATTTCTCATACTTCAGAAACTTTTCTATCGGCTAATCTAGAGCAGCCCTGTGGAAATCCTAACAAACAGCAAACATTTGCTAAAAGCAGACTGTCAGGCAGTACTTGTATTTTTAAATGATACTAAATCCTTCTCCCTTCTACTGACAAAATACAAGACATTTTTGAGAACAATCTCTCTAGACATCCTGCCATTGTATACTTTTGCCCTAAAGAACTTCCCTAATGTTTCTGCAGTCTTTCACAGTTACAGTTTTGTGGTGTTCAGGTTCAGGTCAGCCTAAGAAATCAAAATGATCTACATTTCATGTTCTGCTAAATAGGTCTTCCCATGGGATCCATTTCATTCCACAGTTAGTGATACATCTGGATAATTTTTTAAAATTATTTAACAAATTGTTCTAGCTATTCTCTTGTTAAAAAGCAAGGAAGGGTATTTCCTTCAGTAAATGCACAAAGTGCTCCATGATCCTTTATACAGGGGATCAAACCTTACAGCTGGGAGTGAAAAAATAGAAATGAGGGAAAAGGCTGGATTTTTTTTTCTTTTGTTAGAGCCTTGTGTGATCCCTGGTTTGTGGTTTGTTTTTATTTCCTCTGTTTTAAACCTCTTTAAATATGATCAAATGTTTTAGTATTCTATGTTTAAATGTTTTAACCAGTCTTTAAAAGAGAGTGAAGTTATTACGTATCACCTGGGTATAGGAGCAAGACATGCAAGTTTCTCCTTTTTTTTTCTCAGAAAGAAGAGGTAAAAAGAACATTTTGCCCTTTTTAAGCAGCACAAATCAGATAGGCAACCAGTATGTCCAGAATTCAAACGCAGTCCCAGAGGCAGATGACTCCTGCACAGCCGGGAAGACAGCGAATGCTATAGGGTTCAGGAAATAATGAGAGTGAAATGTTTAAGTACAACAGTTTCCTACTGTAATTCTTTATACTCGTTATTGCAGACTTAGTTTAAGAATTTGTGAAATTAGAAAATGCTGGGAAAAAGATCCAGAACTGGAAGGAAAATTTAAGATTGCCTCTTCCACTGAAACCCAAAACTTCAGAAAACTACGATATGGGTATAATGAACAATACAGGAACACTAATGTATTCCTCAGCTGAATTTCTAAATCGTTTCCTTTCTGGAGCACAAAAAAAGATCAAGTTCTTTAATGAATGCCTAAGTCAAAAAAGTTTGTGTATTTTCTAAGGTTGACCAAGAAATACAATTATGCTTATTGTGCAGAAGGTAAATCCCTCAGTTTCTCGTCTAAGAAGCCTAAGATATGAATGTCTAGGAGTCTGAGAGAAAATTCCTTGTGGATGCTGAATTTCTATCTGTTAAAACTCCGATAGTAACTGAATTATTACCTTTCTGTGAACTGTCTAGGGACTCTATTAGTCTCATTCTCATGAATCCTATCGGATCTGGTAAAACCACTGACCTTTTTTGTTCAGATGTAGGCACTTGTAATAATCAGATGCCTGTTTTCTGAGGTCTTTGAAATGATCTTTAATGAGAACTTGGAAAGTAACCAGCATTATATCTGGTCACTATCAAAATAATTGGAGTTCCTTTGGAGCAAGTACTTAGAAATTCTTAGGAAAAAAGCAATGGGAATTTTTTCTTTGGTATCTGAATTAAAACTACGAATATTTTTTAGGATAGCCAAACCTGGGCTGAGAATAAAGCAACCCTTCTGGGAAAGTGATGAAAAAGCTGAAAAGTGTCTTCAGCTGAAAGGTTCTGTCACTACACACAGATGTTATCATTATCAACAAGTTGTTTATGCATTTCCTGTCACAATCCAGACACACGTTGCAGACAGAAAAAAAAAACACAAAAACTCAAAAAGGCATTGCCTGGAATCAGTCTACACTACAGCAAAGTTCAAGAAGGACTGATGACTCAGATAAACCAACACAGAAGGGCAAGCTTCCCTTTAGAACGATGAAAGATCATGAAACTCAAGAACATAAATATTTTTATTTCCAAACCAGGGACACCCAGATTCTGTGAAGAAGAGGTTCTTCCAGTCAGCTGGAAAGAGTCAATACTGTGCAAAACTCTCCTTCTGGTACAAATAAATTTAAACACAACCATTCAGAATCCCTCATGGAAAAAAAAAAAAGGTAATTATTTCTGGCAAAAGGAATAGACAGCTCTATCCTTCACTGACTCTTTTGTAGAGGTTAAATAATTGTGAGAATGCACCTCTCTGATGTGGATTATTAAATTTTATTTTCAATGCTTGAAAACTTAAGAGCTCTCTTCAAAGGGAAAACGTACACCTGCAGCAATTGCATGCCACCAAATCTAGTCCTCTGCTATACCAGACACGCAGTTGTGTCACATAATCCTGTTTATAACCTTATCAAGTGTCATCTTCAATCTGGTTGGATTTCCTGCTCCCAGTGGAAAAGGTAGTGCAGTGGTTGTCTCAGTACTTGCAGAAATTTTCTAGGCAAGAGGTACATGCAAAAAGCTGACATCTATTTGTTCGTGAACAAACATGTCCTTTCCTTGATAACCTGCAATCCTCAAGTCCTTATTTGCAGTGATTTCAATCTAATTTTCATCTTCTTTGAAGACAGATGCATTCATGGAATTTCAGAAGGAAATCAATACTACAAATCGTTGACAGTACTCAGTACAAGGGCTAGAAATATCTTGTGATATGCCTCATGCTATCGTGTGTTTTGCACAGACAAATCTCAGCAGTATTTAATAAACACCCTATGACTGCTTAATGCACTTAAGTCTTTTTTATTCTAACTGATTAAAACTCAGAATGTAGCAGAAATTATCACTTGCTTCCGATGCACGGCTTTGTCTTTTCTACTATTAAAATCCATCTCTTTTTATTCATTTCAGATCTCAATATTACCCATTTCATCCTACTTGCTATTCAACTCCTCCTCTGCATCGAGGTTGACCTCATCTCTGCTTTATCAGCAAATTTCATTTGTGAGTCAAGGTCATTAAGGGGAATATTAAATAAGATTGTTCACTTGATGAACTCCTCTAATATCCTTTTTCCCTGAAACACTTCCACTTTCAAGATAACCCATCATCTTTGGTAGATAAGGAGCATGCATGTAACAGACAAAGGGTCAGGAATGAACTCGATTGTTTGGAGCCTCTTCCTGGAACAGCAATAAACTGAAAGCTGTTAGTACCATCAAAGGTGTTACATATTAATGTTACTGGGGTATTGTATTGGTGGTACCAGAGCTACGCCTCATTCTGCAGCCCCACACATGCTCTGGCCCTTTGCTAAGCCATTACATTTTTGTTATGCCAAACTCACCCCAGCCTGGCCCAAGCATGGGGACAGCACTGTAAGCATGGTCCCTGCACGCCAGCAAAGTCGCAAAAGGGATTTCTGCCAGAAAAATGCCACGTGTGAAGTCAGGGGCTGCTGGAGGGACCTGGGGGAGGGCACTGATGAGGGAGAAAGAGTACTCATGAGCTGAATCAAAAGAGCTGATAACATAAAGGCAAAATCTCCCAGAGAAATGTCCTTATGACCATGATAAAACCAAGACTGTCTGGAAGACAGAGTGTTAGTAAGGAAAAAGAGAGACCCCCCCCAGACTCTTAAAACATAACCTAAATAGTTTCATAGCATCACATGTTTTGCAGTATCATAATTCTTAATTTTTAGTATCATTATTGTGAAAGGTTCAGAAGATATTATGCATCCTAGCACAATAACATCCTGCAATCCTTACAGCTTTGCTGAAGTGGTTTTATAGCCGTGCAACAAAACAGTGTCCTCTTGTCCTTTAGTGCTGACAGGTTCACAGCCATTTAGCCAGTCCACTGGAGCTGGCAGGCCAATGGGGCGAGAAATGAGATATGCTCAGCAACGTTGCTCAGACAAAAGCCATTGCTAGGCTTAGTAAGATTGCAGGCTAAGCCAATCTGGCACAAATAAAGAGAAACTGGAAAGAAAGTGGGGGCAGGGGAAGCTTAATTGAACCTCCTCAAGCGTATTCCAGTGGCTGTTGTGCCTGTTGGACTGGCAGTACAGGTAATGGCAGGAAAAGCAGGTGTGGAGATGAGATGGTCCCTGAGCAGAAGGGAGGCCAAACGGCAGCCACGCAGCTCACAGACCGTGCTAGAGCTTCCTGGACTGCAGTGCGACCGTGACGTGAAAATGATGGAGGGAAAAGAGGAGAACTGAAGGAGATTGATTGCATCTGAGTGACCTTGATTCAAGCGCACTGCCTCGTGACATACAGAAGTACAAACTGACTTTTGGGTAACGTTGGTGTATTTTGTAAGGGCTTATGGTCAAAAAATGTTTTGGTTGCAACTCAGTTATGGGTGTTCACACCGAAAACTGATGCAGGCAAGTAAATTCTTGCATTTCTATTTCTCCTCTGCTGAAGCACAGAAGTCCTCAGCTGGCATATAGCTGCCACACAGATACATCCCATAGAGAGCCAGGTTGGCAGCTTACGTACAGGACAGCCTGATGGTAAGCTTTCCTCTGTAGGCATGACTCAGTTTTTTGGGTCAGTCTGAGAAATTTACAATTTTGAGTTAGAGTTAAGCTTTACAGAGCAGTTACAAGTTGAGTTTTAAAAGTCCTTACAAGTATCTCTAAGAAAGATACCCACAAAATCCAGTTAAACACAATTTATTTGAAGATAGAGGCTAATAGCATAATGGCAAAAGAGCTGTGCCAAATAACCAAATGAATCAAGAATTAATATGGGATTTTCACAGAACCTTGGAGAATTAGATGAGCCTCTGAAAATCCCTTTCTTAGAAAAAAAAGGTAAGACCTAGGGCTTCAAAAGGTCAGTTGTCAATCAGTCCCCAAAGAGTAGAAGTTGCATGCAAAGAGATGTCAGAATTCAAGGTCAGGGTTTTAACTAGGCAGAACCTCTTTCATTAGCTATTTTCCTTGGGTATTAATCAATTTGAGAATGCAATGACAGATGTCTAGAAATTATCAAAGTGTGCTCTGAAAAAAGTTTCTAATGAGAGCATTAAGAACTCTATCAGCAGTAACCAGTTATGAAATCCTCATGCAAAGGAACTTTCGATTTAAGGATTATACCAAAAGCCTGCAAGAACAGGTTATAAAGATATGCAATATCTCTCAGGAATTTCATTGTTTTAAAAGCTGTTTATCCTGATCCTCCTTTCTTTGGGCATTCATAAGTTACATATTAGTGCTATGAAACAGATACAATTGAGAAAAGTTCTTTGTTTCACTTCCAATGTAGTCTTACACAAGTTTCTTAGAACACCATAGCTGGAAAATACTGTCTGTATAAAAGGAACAACCCTTACCCACCAGAAAACCAGCAGATGTAATTCACAGAAGGGGCGAGGTATTAGGTGTTTTTAGAAATGGATATGGATTATTGGCTGTTTTAAAGGAGGTCACATCATCTTACAAATCAGTACACAGTTGCAAGAATCCCTTCATTTCACCTGCCTCATCCTGCATTAGCTGTTCAAGTAAGCAAAGTCATAACAGTTCCATCATGTTTGGATCCTATAAAGCAGAGGCAGAGAAAGAAAGGCTGGAATCTCTGCCTCCCTAACAGGGATAATCGGGTTCTAACAGAGGGAAACTAAAATGTTCTGCTGTAAACATAATTACTGGTACTGCAACGCAGCATTCAAGACATAATATGCTCTCTGTGCACTATTCGTATTTAAGTTCCTCCTGCAACTGAATTAAAAAAATTAAAGCATCATTTTATTATACAACATTTTAATTTTGTACGCCGAGACCTATTGCTGAGACCTATTTTAGAGCAAACCACTCTTCCATAGCAAGCATCATTCTTCAAGTTTTACAAATTTCCTTTTCTATGTCTGGTATTTTTACCATCTACGTAAATGAAGTTACAAGCACACAATCTATTGACCTTTTTATGAGAAAAATCTAATGTGCAAATTAGTAAGACATCCTAAGGCTTAGTAAGTAAAAATGACATGAAATTTCCTTTTGCTTTTTAAGCTAATTACGTAATTGATGCATTTGCTTCATTAAGCTTTGGGTTTTTTTTTTTTTCTTATTTTTTCAAGTAGGAAAATGCTAGCTGCCATGCATTTTAAAAAGGTATCATTTCCAACTGAACGGTTTAAGGCACATTTTAAAATGATGTTTCTTAGAACCTTTCAGCAAATATAGGTGTGATTATGACTTATAACAAAGGCATACAGATCAATGTTTAAGAAGATGCACAAATACTATTGAGTGCATTATCCAGCTGTAATATCTCAACACTACTTGTGCACAGTAGAGGTTCCTTTCTTCTTGCAAGATGTATGGACTTTTAAAGTGAAGCTTCACAGAGCCAAGAAATTTGTCAATTCAAGTTAATATACAGACAGACAAAAAATACTACGCACATTTTCACAAAGGAGAAAAATTAGTACCAGATAAATGGAATTATGAAAGCCAGCAGAAGAAATGTTACCATGTGTGAAAAGCCTGTTCTCTTGTAACAGGTGAAAAGTCTTTTCAACATGAACTAAAGTTAGTGATATAAGGATACAGCATATATTCAACAGAATAACGGTTACGTCCTTATTTGAGCTGTCATAAGGGATATTATTACTTTTCCACAATACTGTTCTCTTTGTTGAACTTTATTAATAATAGTATTGAATGCAACCATTCAATATCATTAAATTGTGTAGTAGCACCGCACAGACTGTTGATCCGGCTAGCTGAAAAATCCATTTAAGCTTAGCAAAGAACAAAGCAGCTATGATATTTTACATAGGTTTGGAGAGGTATGTTGTCCGTTCTACATGCACTTCCCTATCTGTTCCGCCTGTATCATTAAAGAAGATTACGGCTAATTTTAACTGGAGTTTCTGTTTCAGAAGCAGATTAGAACACAGAATAGGCTGTAAAATATCTTAGGTTTGTGGAGAGAAAAAATATTCACACTTACTTAATGGAATTTTCAGTCAGTTTTGAGCAACTCCTAGTAAGGTCTGGTTTCCAGCTACAACTGCTTTTTCTAGTTTCCATAAACAACAACGTAATAACACAGGGTAGAATCAGCTGTCACCACTATATTCAAGTTGCTAGAGAGGTAAGAGAAGTGCTAAAGGATGTCAGAATGCAAAGGAATGCTATTTTGGAGATGTGCAAATCCAAAGACTGTCTATTTGAAAGCTGCATTAATTGTTGAGCAAAACCTACAAGCAAGGGGGCAAAAATCTGTTTTAAATTTGGCTCTTGTCAAAAATCCCCCTTTCATCTACATGCACAGGTGTTTGAAGGGTGAAAGGCGAAGCCTGTATCTCCTTGGTGTGCAGACCAGAGCCCATTCAGGAGGGTGGCTGTTGAATCCACAACATCCTTCCAGCTGCAGCGTGGAAGGACCTATTGCCTGCTTAGCAATCTGTGTGCAGCCCTCCTTGAAGGATCTACCTTATTAGCAGAAATTGGACTTTCACTGTGACATGTTCTTACACTGAGTCAAGTTCCTGAATAGGTTGCATGCTATGGCAATAAATCTGAAATCCACATAGGTAAGCTTTTGCTGATTATTCATAGCTGATGTATGGATTTCTCTTTGAGGGTCCAGAGGTATTCCATTAAATGCATCATCTGCTTTACCAGATTCGATTATGTCAATGACTCTGTTGGCCCTCCTTCTTCTCCTCTGATTTCACAGACAGAATGAGCAGAGAGTATATGGAAAGGAGTATGTAGCTGAAGCTCCAAGCTTCTGCCTCTGCAGACTTCCAAATTCAACCTCAAAATGCAAACTCAAAGGGCACTTTTGCATTAAAAAAATCTACATGCTAGCAGGATGCTCCAGTGCATGACTTTTGAAAAAGTTAGCATAGTGTTAAAACAGATGGCATTGAAAGAACAGAAACTTCACCAGATATGTCATTATCTTGAGTGTCCTCTTTTCTGTAGTGAGAGCAGACGGACATAATCAACCACCTTTCCGAGGTGTTTCTCAGGGATATTTTATAGACTGGCAACACTATTTGTCTGGATTCGAAGGGGGAATGGCATCATTGGGAGTTCAGTGAGCTACGGTGCAGGAGGTTTCTACTATTTCTGAATAATCAAAAGTACAGGAGTATTTCTGCCCTGTATTGCAGCCACCTTTCCTGTCTCATCTAAAACCCTTAACACCTATAGATACAAGATAGAACTAGGTTTTGCCACTATATTGAGTAACTAGAGAAGTAAGAAGGTCCCTAAAAGATGTCATAAGATAACAAAAGTTTATTTTGTTTGGAAGATTGGATGCCTGATGAAAGCTTTTCAGTTGAGTGGGTGGCTACATCTTGTGTTACCCTTAGGAGAGCAGAACATTCAAAAAAACCTAAAAATGACACAGAAAATACAAAATAACCTGTTATTAGGATAACAGGTTCCAGGATACACAGATCCACTTCTGAAAATAAATTTTCAGTCTGGGAGACCTAAGAGCTAAGCCCTTAGTCTGTATCACCATCCCTGTGCAGTTGGACGGTGTCTCTGTACCTTCCTGAGTGACCTATCCCTGCTTCCACTTCTTGTCTTCTATCTTTTTTACACTTGGGTTCTGTCAGGACCTCCTTGTTCATCCACACAGGCCTGTTGCTAATGTTGCTGGACTTCCTGCTCATCAGGCAGGACTGTTGTGGAGCTTAGAAGAGGAGATCTCACCAGGGCCATATCCCAAGGGATCCTTCCAAGCAGGTCCATCAACAGGAGAAAGCCTGTTCTCCTGAAGTCCAGTGTTGCGACCCTGCTTTTTGCCTTGTTACTGGCTTGTAAGATCCTGAACTTCTCCATTTCATGACTAATGCAGACAAGATTGCACCTGGCCTTCAAATGCCTAACCCATTTTTCCTTGTTTGTAAGGTCGGGGTCCAGCAGAATGCCTTCCTTTGTTGGTTTATTGATCACGCGTCATAAATGAATCTCTTTTTTTTCTTTCAGTTCACTCCTTTTTCTTTCATGGGGTTGTCTTTGCTCAGGAAAGTTTGCAAGGCAAAACGAGCAAAATTATGAAGAATGAGCACAAGAAGATGAGATGAATTATAAAGCACCAGTCAGTGGTATGGCTTCCTGTTTGAGCATTCATGCAGCTCTTACAGAAACAGCATCCATTAAAATGAAGTCAGGTATTTTCTTGGAGAAACTAAGGCAATAAACAAGTTCATCTCCAGCTGTCCAGCAGGCTTAAGGTATTTTTTTCTAGCATGTCCTGTGGCAGGTACTCTGGTTGTATGCCTAAATTAAGAAATAGTGCAATGGGAGATCCAATGGTCTGCTTATGTCCTAACAGGACATCGCACAGGGACAGGATGTTGGCTGTGAAACCCACTGGCACTAAGTCAAATTCTGAAGTAGACCCGACAGCAAAACACAGTTAAAAATTCAGCAAGGTTTGTAGTCTGTGGGTTTACCTACACAGTGGCACCTGCCATACTGTGTCATTGTGCTCAGCAAACCACTTATAATGGTCCATTTAGACCGCTATCACGTTTCTCTTTTTGATTCTGCACTTATAATACCTTCACCTACAGTCCAAATTATGCAATGCATTGAAAGTAGGAAGCAAACAGGTACCAAAAATTAGTTTCAGTAACCCCTGCTGTGTGGAAATGGAATGGTCACACCCCCCACAGGGGTGCAGAGATCTACAAGTAATCATATCTGCTCGTACCAACCATACAGATCCTGGACAAGATGTGCACTGTATCTAATTATTTGCCTGTGCTCACTTTCAGCTAATAATTTTATTCCTCCCCAAAATAATTTTATAAGCAGTAGAAGTTTGGTTCAAATCAGATTTGAAGCTTTGTGGATAAAAAGACAAAAAATTTGGGGTTTAGTCCTACACACATCATAACTACTTTCAATTATTTCTTAACTAAAACCAAAACAGAACAGAGATAAAACCTGTACTACACAGCAAAAAAATCACTAATCTGTCATTTAACATTGCTGTATGTGATTCCTTTTGACAAACATGAATTTAATAGGAGAAAACTTGAGAAGAATTTCGGGCTTTGAAGGATTTTAGCTACACCACCTCCCATACATGGCATTAGGGTAAATTGTGGGAGCTAAGATCAGATAGAGGCTTCGAGTTCAAAAGTTGGGTGTGTGCAAGAAGTGCGTATATTTGTCTGCAACTTTAATTCTCTCAGACTGATACATAACGATAGAAACTCCAACAGATTTTTCTTTTCCTCCTTTTTCTGGCATCTCAGCTATTGAGAACTTCCATGGCTTTTTGTTCACTTTAGATAAAATCCAGTTTTAGCAGTTTTAGTCTGAGAAAGTGAAAATAAAGTAAACCCACATGTTGTTGCGCTGTATGTCACTTTTACTATGCAAATGATTGTTTAGAGAAGAATAAAAGGCTGTAAATATTTTGAGAAGTGGGCCCCCAGTGCCTCTTCAGTATACCAAATGACACTGTGTGCTTCGTAATTATGTAATACAGAGAACACCAGCTGCTTTGAATCGTTCTCAGGGGCTTTGGATGATATCAAAATGCTCGGCTCCCCCAGTGAGAGCCATAATCAAGCAAGTAATACCGTCAAGTCAGACCAAATTGACATTGAGTTGTTGGCTCTTAACGCACTTTAAACCAGATGTTAATGCTGTACGCTGTAATTTAAAAGTTTTGGGGGCTTTTTTTCTTAGATAAAGCATTATTTCTCTGACAAAGCTATGCTTTGGTATGTAGATATTCTATCAGAAGCTGCATTTTATATTTTCTGAAGAGAAAGATGGCCAGGGGTTTATTTCCCACTGCTATGGCAAAGAATGGAAGGGGTATTTGTTTTGCTATCACAAAGTAGGACAGGGAAGCAGTCAACACAGGCATTTTCTATGGCATGACAATTGCTTGGGACAAAACTCGTCCGTTCTTAACAGTGGCACTAAGAAGTGGTAGCTGTTCTTTGCAAACATGTGAAAATAGGCAAGCATCTCTATTTACAAAAGTTTTGCAATTGGTTCCCTAGTGCTGTACAAAGCAATAACCACCCAGAATTTCTCCAGAGCTCGTGGTCTTTAGCTCTTTACAAAATGAAGTACAAAACTAATCACAGACCTAGAGCCTATAATATTATATCCATTTTGTGCAATCTAATATAGAGGATGAGAAAGCTCTCAAGCTGTTGGTTGAACTACTCCTCTACTGAAGCATCACAGTTAAACCACTCTTTTGCCACAGAGATTATGGCTTCCTTCATCATATTCTTAATAATTTTTTGTAGTCTTGCTGAGAAAACTTTCAATTTTTATGACAGGGCAAAGTGTTCCTTCCCTTTGCATACCACACCTTCCCAGGCCAAAGACTCTCTAAGCCAAAGAATGAATCATGAACCATTTCTCATGTTTCCTGTGACTACGACTGTTACTGGAACTGAACAGAACTGCAGTGGAAGATCTTCTTTCTGTTCATAGTAGCAGGTGAAAAAAAACACATCTCACCTCCTTCAGGTGTCTAATGCAATAGCAGGATTGTCCTAACAGAAAACTCCACTTTGCATTGCCGACTGGATGCCCGGCAATGGTGCAGCTCACTGCCCTGGTGCTCAACAGCCAATCCTCCTGCCCAGCCAACAAATCCTTCCCACACGCCCATGTAAATCCTATTCACCATTTATCATTTTCTCACAGCATTAGCCAAGAAAATCTGCCAAGTCTCAAGGACTCCAGGACCAAAGCATGGGTGCCATGTGTCACATGTGATCATGAAATCAGTCCATGTTCCTCTTCATCCTTCCTCCCCTCCTCATACCTTTACCCGTTAGCCACTCTGATCCCTTGACAGTCGTGCTGCTGCCTAAAGGAGAGAGTGCAGCAACTGCTGGGCTGAAAGAAAATGAGAGGAATGCAAAAATGCACTGTATGCCTCCCGAATATTATAGCATCGCAAGGTGAACCATAGTGACGTGTCCTCCCTGAGACATTAACATAGCACAGATTTTGTCTAAATATATAGCAATTCTTCACCAAAAATCCATATAATACCCTTTTATCCTCTTGAATATGCACTGAAAAATCTTTTGCATTTTATCAGTAGCCTCCTATATTAAAGGAGCAAACAGACAAGCCCTCAGGTAATAGGAATAAGCAAAAGCAATTACATTATCAATTATTCAGATGGTTAACTACTTTAGAGAAGACAACACAGCTGCTTTAATAATTAATAACATTTAGGACACTAACTATAATGTTACTTAAAATGATATTTACGGCCTACTGGCTAAATATTTTTTGGAGGAACACAACAACTAAGGAGCATTTGAGAGACTTCTACTTGGGTTACAGACAGATTGTATCAGCATTTCAGGTTAGATTGCACTTTTAAAGTTACTTTCCACAACAATCTTCTGTCCCAAATAAGCTGTTCTAAAAGAAATGTGGTAGTCTTGTACGTCAGTAGTTAATATTTTGTGTTCTACTGAGTCTTATCTTTTTGAGATTCTTTCTTCTTATCAGCTACATTGTTTTCAATATATCAAAAACCAACTTTCCATCCTTTTTGCAATGGGAGTCTGTAAAGAATCTGTATTAAAATGGAAATTTGTTGGGAATGGGTGCTAAAATAAACCTCTTACTTGTAGTTAAGGAAATAAGAACAAGAAAATATCCAATCCGCTCTGGTATTCATAAAAAAGTTATTTTTGAGGAGCTTAACAAAAATATATGCAATTGCATTTTTGTACCTAGGATACTAACTCTGCTTTCCTTATCTGTTTTATTAGGTTTTTTGCATCTACCATTTATCCAAGACAGAGAGAAAACATTCTTCACCTTTCAAAACAACTGAAGGTAGAAACCTACCTATTCAATGTCTGTTAAAGAATCTCTAATTTAGTAAGACAATTCTTGTCCCATTTAAGATTAAAATTGTTACTAAAGACCCGTGCCTTTAAGACCAAGATCCTGTGGCAGGTTCAATACACGTCATTTGAAGAATTAAGCTGGAGATGATTGTGGGATCAGAGCTGTAGTTTTGTGGCTTACATTTGTCCCTCTAAAAGGTCGTTATCCCCCAGGTCTCTTTCCCAGAATTGTCTCCTGCAACTGTGCTTCACTGATTGCTTATGATTCAAGGACATGACTGTGCAGGAAATTTGTCACAGCAGGCTGGAGGGGTGTTCCATTTATGTTTGAAAAACCGCAGACTCCATGGGAATACATCTTCAGGCTTTCCCCAGCACAGTAACTACAGAGCAAACAGCTTCTCAGAAAATATCAACACCTGACTTCCAGAGGGAGCAAAAAGCAACATGATTTTTGATTCACGACATGACGCCTGACCTCCTGATACAGGCATATTTAGAAAAGGATTTGCACATGGAAGCAATTTAACTACACTGAAGTTTAAGGTAATAAAAGCTTGTTTCAAAAGACACGCACAATTTCTATGTCAGACCTTAACTATCTGCAAAAGCAATACGTGGTTTCTTCGGCTAAACTGATAAATGCAGTTGCTTTGCTAAATTTTATTTTACATCTACTTGTGATATTAAAAAAAAAATCCTTGACTTTGGGATTATGTATTGGATGTTTTTTAGGAGCTCATTTAAAATTATTTTTAAAAATCTATGCAAACCACAAAATATTAAATATGCCACTGCTTTGGTAAACCTAAAAATAAGCAAAAATGATCTTTATTCAGGCACAACTATACGGGGACTGAACTGGAGCAAATCAGAGGATTCAACTGGTTGATATTTCTCCCTTTCTACTCCAACCTCCCCAAGGGCTGTACTAATGCCAAGTGCACACCAGAGATTTTGGCTTGGAGAGTGATAAAATAAGGGGGAAATTATTCAGCTATCCTTACCAGTGAGATGGATGTTATAAAAACATGAGGATGAGGTCTAAGATCAACCAGAATCAAATCACAGATGGCAGGTACACAGCCATTATGAAAATGGCTTTAAAATATAGTAACAAGAGAAGACTTAGCAATAGTAAAAACGTCAGTTATAGATGGAAATGATAAAACTTCATACTATGATGATGAGGGTCAAGTATTCAAATAACACTTCTAATTGCAAAAAGCAGAATGTAGTACTCATCACATGGGAATGATGAAAGATTTTTTTCATCGTATAACATAAGCAGATAAATACCCAACATGGACTCGGGATGAGGATTACTAAATCAGCTTCTTTTTTATAATGACCTCCCAAAGCTCTGTGGAGATGGTTGGAGAGACATTTCAGCCACTATTATCAGTTTTTATATAGAAACTCGTAATACTCAGGAAACTTAAGAAATTTGGAAGCATGCTAACATTTCAACATGCGACAAAGGCAAACAAAGAAGTACGAATGCTGTGCATGATAAAAGAAAAGATTGCTGAAGATTTAGTTTCTAGAGGATGGGAATACAATTACACACTACATTAGAGGTTACATAATAAAAGTCTTGGCAGCCATACCTAGTTCTAATATTTTAGAAGGTTATAAATTTGGCAGCTACAGAGCTGGGATATTATTGGAATTTTGTATTGGTTCAGTTAGAACCACATTAACTACTAATTAGAA
This sequence comes from Syrrhaptes paradoxus, assembly GCA_013400615.1. Taxonomy (NCBI): domain Eukaryota; kingdom Metazoa; phylum Chordata; class Aves; order Pterocliformes; family Pteroclidae; genus Syrrhaptes; species Syrrhaptes paradoxus. The sequence continues at coordinate 17,934 of VZTO01026649.1, forward strand.
AATAGTGCAACAGGGGACAATACTAGTACAGTGCACATTCTGAATACTAAGTGATCTAAAATTATTTAATACTGAATCATTCTCAAAATGCTGAAAGTGTGATTTTGTAATGTTGAGTACTAGAGTAAATCCCATTAAACATAAAAAAAAATCTAGGAGTAAACAGAAAAAAAAAACATTGCTGATTTTTCAAATTACACAAAGACTGCTTGTAAACATTTATATGGAAAAGGACGTAGCGCGGTTACTGGGAAGGTGAGCACACCTAGGAACCAGGAACACAGGCCACACTAACAGAACAGGAGGTTTGAACACTGAAAAATGGTGAAGCTGAAAAAGATTCAGAGAGAACATGAACTCCCAGGATAATGTTATGACAAGGAGTACTAATGAAATCCTTGGGCATGAGCAAGGAGTATTAAGCAAAAATAATGACTTCACCATGCTGCTAAATTGGCATGAGAGCATTTCACATTTATTTATCATCCATAATTTAAAAAATATTTTCAGAAACTGAAGAAATTTTAGGGACAACTCTTAAAAATAATTTTGTTAAAATATCTCTGTGTAAAATATATCATACAACAAGAAAATTATTGCAAGACGATCAGATAAGCAGATTTGCAGCTTTTTCCTTATCCTCCCCAGTGCCTCTATCCCATCCCATCCCATGCCTACAAAGCTACACTGCCTCATACAGCAGTTCTGCAGGTAGCAGTCACCCCACAAATGGTGGTAAATCAGTGCAAGACATTGAGCATTTGTCTTACAGATTCCCTGGAAATATAACAGTAACCTTCCAGCACCATCATGCACATGACAAGCCAAGTCACCAACACTATCCGTGTGACTGCAGATTGTGCCAACTATTATGAGCATGAAAGCCAAGGAAATTCCCCCTCAGAAACAGAATACCTCCATATCTATTCCTAAATCATACACAGACAATGTAATACAGGAGATACCTCTGATAGCATTTTTTTCTTCATTTGCCCCTCCATTAGTGTTTTCATAGAATCGTAGAATCATAGACTGGTTTGGGTTGAAAGGGACGTTAGAGATCATCGAGTTCCAACCCCCCTGCCATGGGCAGGGACACCTCCCACTAGACATGGTTGTCCAAAGCCTCATCCAGCCTGGCCTTGAACCCCTCCAGGGAGGGGGCATCCCTGGAAATAATCCACCCCAACCAATGCTTTCTTCCTCATCCAGAAGCGAGGGTCCACCTGTGGCTGCTATATCCAAGTACTCTCTGTGTGACTGCATCAGCAAGCCAGCCCTGAGTCCACGTGAAGGAAGATGGCCACCAAAGGGTGAAGGTTGCTCAAGATTCAACCCTTGCCATTGCCGTCCAAAAGCAGTAGTGCCAGCCCAGTAATTGCTGCCAATGCTCCAACTACCTCTAGCGATGACAAGCTTACTGCTGGAGTGCAGCACTAAGGAGAGTGGGCAATCTCCTCTTCCTGCCTTTCAAACCCGCCTGGGATTTCAGGCAAAGGTGGCAAAGGGCTCTGCCAGCAGCAGGGATGGTCACTGCTCCATCCCTCTGTCTCCTGAGCAGGCAAGTGACGGTGGGCACCTTGCTGGCGCGATTCCTCTGTTTCTTCTTCAGGGCTGGGGTTAGGCTGGCTTTTGCAGCTGTAGGTGCAAGCACTGCAGCATCCTTTAGAAGTTGTGAGCCCTTTTGAGGTGCATGGACACCCCTGGCCTGTCTGAAGTGCTTCCTCTGGGTGCAAGAGTGGGTGGCATTTTTTTGTTGTAATGCTTACAAAGATTATTTCGCTCCATGTAATAAATGAGGTTAGCCAATGTCCGAAAAACTCATCTCACAGTAAGAAATGGTCAAAATTAACCTTCTGGGCCACAAGCTGATCCTGTGTCTGGGCTACTTACTGCAGGACATACAGCTCCGGCGTTTCAGAAGTGCAGTACTAGTCATAGCAGGGCCCTAAGCAGGCACTTACACTTTCTATAGAGATCAGGAATGTTCTTTTATGCCACCGATACAGAATACGAAAGCCACAAAGGAGAAGGAGGAAATATTAATCTCATTTTCATAACACTTCTGTGAAAAACATCATTTTCCTTAGCTCACATTTGGGGTAACTGAGAGGGAAAGCAAAACAGAGTGAGATGTGAAAAACAAGATAGCGGAGGGATTCTTAACAGACAGAGGGTCTCTCTAAGGATGAGTAAATGTAAGTGCCCTCTCAACTGTGGAGAAGAATACAAGGAAGAATAAAACGGGGCGAGATGAGGCAGAGGGTTACAGATGCAACACACGGACACAAAGCACGCAGGGCATTTTTACAACAAAAGAGCTTTTGAGCAGTATAAATATAGCGATATACACAAGAGAGCCAAAAGAAGTGGTATGTATATTGGGTAGCCATGAGATGTGGAAACAAGAAAGATGTAGGAGCTTGCAAGAAGGAGAGGAAAAAGAAAGCGTACAGCTCCTAGAAGGCAGATGGGGAGGGATATTTTGAAGTGGAAGGTATCTAGAGATGTTGTGAAGGATGATTTAGAGGAAAAATATCAGGAGGCTTCAGACAATAGAAAAATAGAATTTTGGCTTGAGGAGGAATGAAATAGATGCTTGGTAGATTTTTTTTTTTTATAAAAAGGAACTTCAGAGTTAAGTGGTCAATAAAGAGATAGGGCCATTGATAGATGGTATGGAACATATGGGTAGTTTAAGGAAGAAAATTCAAAGAATCAGTATTGGATGGGATTTTTCCACTTCAAAAGGCTGACTATCTACTCAAGAGAAATGCCCATACTACACAAGATACAGATGAAGAATCTGAGTGAAGTAAATGAGTATTGGTAACCAGAGATACAAAGACTATGGGCATCCATGACAAATGGCAGAACCAACATTAACCAACATAAAGCGTTCTAAACAAGCAAATCAAGGCAACTGACAAATAATATTTAACAGTAGTTGTAAATAACTTTCATCAGAAAGTTCCAGAGTTCTTTAGTATTCCCACTTGCTATATTCCATTTTTTTTATATGCCGTACACCTGCAGGCTAAAGGAAATATTAACAGCACTTCAGTATGTACAGCTCTCTCCAAATACTGATCTCAAACCGATTTCTGGTGTACATGTTTATTGCCTATCTAAGCTACAACTTAAATTACTGAAGGACTCAAAACAATCCTAAGAGATGAAGATAAGCAATGTTACACAACAAGCACTCATTATTGTTTTAAGCCCTGCCAGAGAGTAGACATGTACTGTGATATTGATATGAAAAGATCAGTTACTTATTTCCATTGAATTAACAGGAAACAACTTGACAAAGTAACTGGAAGAAAAGGCACTATTCTTTTCCTCTTCTGGGTGTGCCCTTGTAAAGCTGTCACATCTTGTCATTATCAGAAGGAAAAAACCTCACAAACTTCTTGGGAAGAAATTTTTATCAAATTATTTAATCAAATATACCTAAAATATGTTTGGAAGCACTCATTTTGGCAGAGGTCTGAAAAGATACTCAAGTCTCACTCAAGCCTATGAACCAGAAGCTGAGATAGCGTTACTCCTGATAAGTCAGGCAGCCTCTGGGGTTCTCTAGCAGGGAACTATTCTTGCACTTTGGTCACGGGTATCCATCAAGCTCAATCACCTTTGCTGGTGTATTTCTCATATTTTGAACTCCTCCATTTTGCTTCATCCTGTCTCAGATTTTGTGTCCAGCAGTTCAGAAATTCAATTTTTCTCTTTCACCACTTCGAAAGCATCCTGTTTGTTCAGCTGTCCCCATCGCCTACGAGTAGTTCAACCTCAGTATTTTAGGCTTTTTTCTCAGCCAGGATAGCACAGTCCCTGTGGGTTTTGTTCTTTGTATCTTCCCAAGACTGAAAACAGTACCAGCGAAGAAACACATCAGGGATTTGTCAGTGTTACTATAGGGCTGCTTGTGCAAGGTGCTGGCAGCAGCACAGTTCAGAAGCCCTGTCTGCCAGCCAGAGGAGGTCATTATTTGTTACCACCTGCTAGTACCAATATAAGCCATGTTTTGGGACTATCAGAGAGAGAACTATCCTCAAAATAATTTTTAGGGCCATGTTAGCTCCTTGGCTTTAACACATAAGACCTTGGGCCAGAACAAAGTTTTGTTCTGTGTCAAGGACTTTTTTCTACATGCATCACTTTGTATGCATTTACATTGCAATTCATCTGCCATTTCACTGCTCAGTCACTGATTCTTACAAGTTCATCTTGTAGTTTGTTACTGATGAACCTTGTCTTTACTATGCTGAGTTAATTTTTGTATCAACAGGCTTGGGCACATCTATATTCATTCTAGTTATTTCTCTTCCTTGGTTTCTGTCTTTTGATCCACTACCTGTCTATGCAAGGAACTGTACAGGCAGCAACCCTTTAGTCACTTAATTGCCTTAAAACATTTGGGAAAGAAATCTCATTGAAGGCCACCTGGAAATCTCCTTTACCCACACACTTGCTGACAACTTTGAAGAATTCCAGTGGCTTTTTGAGCCAAGCACTCCATTTAAAAAGCCACCATCATATTTATCCATGTGTCCACTAATTCTATTTTTACCACAGTTTTTATTCATTTCCCTGAAAATTATATTTATTACAGACTAACAGCTGTATAGAGTACAGGTCTATATTAACCCAGACTTCCCAGAAAGCCTTTTTAAAAACTGGTGTCACTTTTGCCACCTTCCAATCCTCTGGTATCAGAGTGGTTTCTGTGATGAATTATAGGCTGCTGTTAGTTACACAACAATGATGAATAAACCCCTTTTCAAAAGAAAACAAGTAATTTTCAGCTAATGATACGTCTAAAGGATTTAGAGCTGTTGCTCTACTTTCTCTCACCTGCACCTGACTCCTATGTACTTTATCCACTGAAAATTGAAAGTGCTATCCTTCTCGATTTCCCAAAGATAGAAATTTTGTGATTTACTGATTATGTCCAGAAACTGGTTTGTATGCAGTACCTGCTAGTATGTCTCTTTCACTACTGGCAAAAGCAACCACAAGGACACACCTCAAACAGCATCCTTCTCAAGAATCCCTGCTTATATTTAATTGGGTGTGTTGACTTCTTGCGGTTTCCAGATTTCAGCATAATTAGGTTCATATTTAATTAAATTGAAAATAGCTAAATTTCCATTAGATCTGTTTAATTGTTAACTTTGTCACATCTTAAAGGCCTCAAAAGAAAGACTGCAATGGATTTAACAGAACTGAATGTCTCTGATGTAGATATCTGTCATCTACATCAGTGCTGCTCAATAAACTCATCCAAACAGTTTTTTTCTCCTGTCTCAGCAGCAACTGAAGTGGTCAGATGGCAGAACTAGATGATCATTGTAGGTCCCTTCCAACTGAAACAGTCTAATCTATTATATTCAACCACTGCTACTTCTAAGGAATACAAATTTAAATGTTGTACAGAAAATATGCATTACTCGCAATGCAATGCTATCTACAGATGTTCGTACTAGGTTAGGCTACTCTCCATGCAAAGAACATTTGTTCGACTATGCAATGAATGAGGAAAACATGAATGTAGATAATATGTCCACAAAAAATGAACAAATTATATTTAATATATTGAAAAGAGTCTGTACCTACACAATCTCTTTTTTTCCAGTTATAAAAGTTGTCTATAATAAAGACACAAGAAACGGCACGCGACTGAAACTCCAATACATTTTCTTCCAGCCTTGATTCAAGGAGGGTTCTCTATGCTTCACCAAGCAGAGAAAAATGGTTTTATTCCTTGCACCAGACACAAGCAAGTAGAAACTTTTGTATATTTGTCTCATGACAACATTTCATCTTAATACAATCTGGTCACAGCAGCTACTGCAGAAAATTGCCCGCAGTTTGCTGGCGCCATGGGAGACCATCATTACTGACAAGACTGAGAAACCCATCAACGACGATTCAGAACTCAATCTAACTGTGGCATCCAAGTGCTGTGCTTTTTTATTAGAGCTATTTTCTTGCATCTCTTTAATTCTTATTCATGTCCATTGGTCCTTGACTCACATTGCAATTCAATCCAATAAAGGCTTCAGCTCAACCGAATTCAATCTCAGAAATCAGCAAAAAAACCAAGATTTATGTAGCACTTTTTAGAAAACCTCATGACAGCCACCAATTTAGGTGAGGAGATGTAAGCTCTTCTTCAACAGTATTACAAAGGTGTTCCCCTATCTCCTTCACAAAGGAATCACACAGGGCAGCCTATTCTGTATCACGTTGTGATGACACAAGTCACTTTGTAGATATTTGGCAGAAACCAGTTACCACCTATGCTAGAAACTTTGTTTAACAAGTTTGTTTGTTTGATTGAACATCATCTATCATATGGTAGGTTTTTTTAGAAATAAATGAATTCACTTTTAATGATCAATCACTCCAAATCAGCCTAAAGCCACCAGTGCCCTTGAAAATCATTTAAGTAGGGCATAGAACTATTCTTTTTAAAATACATGACTTGCTGAGCTTGCAAATGTCACACAACAATGAGTAGAAAACAAAAACCAAAAAACATAGGTCTATTTTTGGCTTCCTTGTTATCGCAAATGGTATACCTATACCTGCAAGGGAGAGAAACTCTAAAATTCTAGAAACAGGACAAAAACCCCATCCTTTTCATGAACATGGCATAAGACACAATGATTCATACTGTCTTCAGCTGAAGTTGATGCCCCTGTCATTCCTGTGCTACACCTGTTCTCTGGTCTTCGGGGTTTTTATAAATCTCTTGTTTCACACAAATCTGCTATTTCATACAGTAGCACAAATTTAGAGCTAGGTTTCTTTTTATTTCTTGTTTTCTAATACTAACTTTCAGTTCCTATTTGAAAGATCTTTCAAAAAACTAGATCACTGGTCTCTTACTGGTAAGTGGTAGGGTATTGTAGCTTTTGATTTTCATCAGGTACTGAAAAACCATCTCTGAAATACACTCGAAACCCCTTGTTTACAAATTCAGTGCAAATTCCCAATTTTCTGAATATCCAATTTGGAATTAACTCTGGAGTGTTTTTGTGGATTTTGGGGTTTTTTTTGGGTTTTGTTTGTTTGTTTGTTTGGGTTTTTTTAATGTTACATAGTCAAGCACAGAAAAGAGGTTAGGCAGAAAGTACATCACTGCAGGACAGGACTGAAGATAGCTCACAAGATTTTTAAAGGCATTTTAAAAAAAATATTATCTGGCTTACCCTCTTTTGCAGCCTAAGGCTGGTTCTATCTCAAGTGAAGTAATCACAGACTAGGTTCATTATAGACATTGTATTCAGCTAACATGTCATTTTAAAAAGCAGAGTGAATTAGGTCAGTGCTAAGAAACAATTCCTCTCTCCCTTTCATCATTACATTACACAGATCCAAAGAGAGATACCAGCTAGATCATGGTCCGAAGCCAGCATTGGCAGAAACACTAGCAACCCAGCAAGACACAGCCAAACTTTCATCTGGGAAAGAGATGCTGTGCAAATGGAAAAACACATCTGTGCGCTAGGGTATGCTGGCCTCTTCCGAACCATATGTTCAAACAACTCTCAGACAAAGCAGGTGGCAAGACCTATTCGTTCTTTACGTAAGTAAAATAAATGTAAAAAGCACAACAAATAAAAACATATCTGGCAGTTAATTACAGTCAGGAAATAGAGTAAGTAGACATACAGCTAAAAAAGCCTGGACTTTTTTTTGCCTAAATTCATTTCCGCAGATTATATTTTCTTTTTCTAGCCGCCATCTGTTTTCAATCTTTAGACTGTGAACTGTTCCTTTGCCTCTGTTCCTCACTATGATCTTCACTGAAATCTTTGAGTGATACCGTGGGATAATTATTTCTAATAATATACCTAGGCATTTTTTTTCCTTCTGGTACTTCTAACTATTCAATTTGTATTAATTTTTTACAATCTGTTTTCAATAGCCATGTGTTTGTTCATTTTCTAAAAAANAATCAGGTACATTCAAACTTGTATGGAACAGCACTTACACTAAAATGGTGGGAAACACAGTATATAAATATTACTATTTATATTGAATTTTGAAGCCTCAGATTTTAGTATAAATTAATATAAAATTGTCATCCTCAGATACATATGCATATGTCCACACATACATTTTTCATTGTTTTACGTGAAACATCTTAAAGTTATAAAAGTCTATTCTGAAGACTTTATATTACTGTTGAATGAAACCACAACGCTTTTATTCATTTCTATAACTGTTCTCTCTGAATTTACTCCTTTCCTGCCATCTGATTTTCAATAAGGTTTAGTTTCAACAAGGCTTACATTGTGGAGGACAAGCACTCTATGGAGAAGATAAAAATTCTTAATGCTAATCCTGGAGAAAACAGTGTGGGTAAGATCCAGCCTCTGCCTGCTTCTTCTCAAGGTCCACGCAAAACAACAGTTCCATTTTTTCTGTCATCTAACTTCATCACTTGTGCCAATCACTCTGTCCTAGAAGTACAGTATTTACCCTTCAGGGAATATATTCATTTTTATAATAGGGAGTGTCTTTATTCAGCACAGAAAAGTAAAGCGTTGAGTATACCTTATACAACAGAATTAGCATGATAAAATAAGGTATCACCCTATGGTTCAAGGAACAGGATCTGATAGTTACAGACTATACACAGTCTTAAAGTCGTTCTAAGAGTTACTAAGAAAATCAGACTTTTGAAAGGGACATTTTTCCCATGGTTAAAGACTACAAAATGTGATTAAAATCAAGGGCATGCCCCATTAGAGTTCAATCTGTAGATTCTACAGGTCTCCATTAGGTGAAAACCTAGCAATCAAATCAGAAAGGAAAAGAAAAACATTTTTTCTTTAAAAAAAGCTTGAAAAATACATTATCATAGAATCATTAAAGCTGGAAAAGACCTCAAGGATCATCACGTCCAACCATCAACCCAACACCACCTAACTCACTAAACCATGTCCCTAAGCACCACATCTACACATTTCTTGAACCCCTCCAGGGATGGTGACTCCACCACTCCCTTGGGCAGCCTGTTCCAATACCTGATCACTCCTTCAGTGAATAAATTTTTTCTAATATCCAGCCTAAACCTCCCCTTATGAATGCTTGTATCCTATGTTCACATGAGGATTTCTGAAGTAGAATGAGCTTATTCTTGACCTAACTAATTTTACATCCAGTTTTCAAATAAGAAGCAGAGGACTCCACAGGCTAAATGTGGCAATACTTTTTTGACTATGCAAAAAAACCCAAAAACCCAGACCAATAGACTCAACAAAAATCTATCCAACTCCAAAGTTACAAAATTAACTGTTCCTTAACGCAAGGTACAATGGAACTGTCTGAATTTCCCCGTTGGAAAGACCTAGCTTTTTTTTTTTTTTTTTTAGTCTGAGATGCATCTTCATATGACCCTCTGTTGAAAGAAAATCCCTGACAGAAGTTGGTCACAGAGAAGGATGAAGCTAGCTGTGGTAACAGTGGCTTTAGATAGCAAATGTTCTACCTATGATGCCAAAACACATTTACACTGCATTTCTCTTTATTGCAACAAATACTGTTCTTTTAAAATGATCAGATTGCATGTGACAGACCTGTACAGAAATACTACAATACCACAACACAGTTCAACATATTCTGATTCTTTTCCCCAAGGCCACCCTATAGCACTGGGATATGCATATGTGCTTAATCACAGCTGCACAGAAGTTCACATGTGCTCAGCCTAATCAACCACTGCTGGACACAGGGAAATAGTGGTATAAGTGAAGCTGTTCAGGCTGGACAAATAACTTATACAGGAGGTTAAGAAAACACTGGAATATATTAGGTACTCATGGAGTCAAAGCTAAAATTGGATTGCTTGAGAACCTTTTCCATACATCAGGAATATGAATAGAAAATAATTTGCTGCCCTTACATGTCTTTAATTGCTCACTGTTCCTCGTGGCAACAAAAACTACTCATGAGCAGGACTTTTTTTCCTCATTATGTTAATTTTTTCTAGTCAAAATGAAAGCTCTGGAAAAATTTGGTCTAAAGCAAATGTCTACTAAAAATGTTCTGCTCATGTTTGGAGGAATTAACTGAAAGGAAAACTATTAGATTGGTGAAGCTATCCTAAGTTTTAGGTAAATGAGCATCTTAAGTTCCACTCTCCAGGTGTTTTTGGGGTCAGTAGTTTATTCCCATCTACTACCTGTGAGATCAGAATCACATCAGTCTCATGCCTCTACTGCTTGAAGATAACCTTAGTTGTCTTTTTATAACTTGGAAAAACATAATAAATAACCACACATACAATTAGAGCCGTGAGAGACTGCCATTAGAAGTATTCAACATATGTCTAGTTGCTCAACTAGGATGAAGGCAGCCTCTTTCTAACACAAATCTAATTAAAAACAGCTTACATGGAGTGTCTCCAGAGTATGCTGACACAATACGGAATATACGCACATTCAAATCCCTGGATTTAAATCTAGCAGAGCAAAGAATGCAAAATAATGCATAAGGATTACTTTTGCAGAAATTTAGAATCCTAAGTATTTTCTTCTCTTTTGCAGGCAGGATCTAAGGTTATTTGGGCACATCTGACAATTTTATCCTTTGTCTATAAGAGGTTTCCCAGATGGGTCTCAGATTCTGTAGCAACATCCCAGATGACTAACCTGGCTGATATCATCTCAAATACTATGTGACAGAAGAACTGGAGCTTTACATAATTCTGCTCATTCTTTGGAATACCCAGGAAGATCTTGTGAAGAAGCACATTCCCTATTTGGCACAAGTGACTGAAAAACCACCCCTAAATAAAGGCCTGTCTCTCCAGCACTGTGGTCCAAAGTGATTTCTGAACAGCATCTAGCACCAGGAAGAAAATGAAATTACAGAAAATAATCCAAGCAGGAAAGACGGAAACATCTGGATATATGGAAAGCAACTGCAGGAGATCTCAATCACGTTCTGTGTTTGAAGGAATGGGTGCTGGTGAAAAGAAAAACATGCAGAGAACAGTCTGATAGCAGCAGATTCCCGTGTTCTTGATGTGTTTTGGTTGGCAATCATGCAGAGGGAGCTGACTGTGCAAGTGCATTTCATATAGCTGCGTAGAGCCATACCTCCTGTAAGACCAATGCGTTTGTTTCAAAACATGTATGTTTTAAGCTTGAGGACAGGAGAAAAATTAAACCTTGAGAAAGGCTTGAGGCTGACCTAAGGCTGAAAAGCTGTCTGCAATTCTGAGAGGGTTACCTGAAATAAAAGACCAACTCTCTATCAGACTACAGCACAGAAATCTGAGAGGGAGATTTCAAGGAGACTTACAACCAGTCCTTTACAAGGTGATGCTCATTTTCCCAGCAACAGCCACCTTGTTGACCAGGCTGAAGTTCCTGACCCCTTAAACAAGATTAAAAATGCAGAGGTATCACAAGGAAGGGCTGGAAGCAAAAAGCAAGTGGAGCTGGTTCGATATATATTTAATAATACCTGAAACTTGCACGAAGTGCCAAAATCAGGATAAAAAAAATACAAGGGATGCCATTTATTTTGAAGAAAGGATACCGACACGCAGAATCAACACAGGAGTTTGCTCTTCACTAGGCTATGCGCTGTGTACTTGACATTTAACTTCAATAGTATTTTACAGTAGACTATGGTTTGCAATCTGCAACTAATTTCCTAGGAAATCATCAAAGTAACTTACAGAAGCCTAAGCAGCAGGGTAAAGTGCTCATAGTCTGGTCTGGCTGAGCACTGGACTATACCAACAAAAATCTGCAAATTTATGAACGCTTAAATTACATAAGTAGAAGAGGATGGGTCAAGGTCATACTTTTGTACTTGCATTTCTGATTTTATACAGAAGCAAAATATGCAGGGCAGGTCTCCAAAGTGTTACATGTCATTCAGTTCTGCTGCTGACCTGCTTAACAATTTGAACTTTATTCTCACGGAATGACTGAGAAAACAGCGTGAAGCTGAATTTTCATTGATAGTTCAGATCTCATCAGGAAACACCAGTTGCTGAGTCAGTAAGTTTTTTAAAAAGCTTCTCCATAAAGCAGCTCTAACACTGGATTACTTCCAGTCTACTTTTTTGCCCCCTTGTTGAATTATGGCGCATGGATTTTTCAAACAAAGCCCTCGCTGCCTGCCATTAATCCTTCTGGGTAAGCAAATCAGCAAGCCTTTTAATCACTGGGATTGATACAACCACTCCTAGCAAAGTGCCACAAACCGTCTGCCAATTTCACAACTATCAGATCTGTGAATGAATGAAAGTACAAGATAAACAGCATAGTTCGGAATGCCACATATTTATAAAAAATTAAAACCATCACAGGGGAGATGGATTCCTGCTTTATTATACTACAATTAATAGAGCAGATAAATCTCAACATGTCATTCCTATTATGGCAGACTTTGCTCCAAACTGCAAGTCTAAGCATAAACACATCTCTGGGTATTATGAGAACAGGAGAATGCAATAAAATACCCAACAAATATGTGTATAATGTGCATTTTCACAGGCTACCTTGTTCCCATTGCCTACAGCCATGCTACATCTGAAACAGCACCTCAAAATAAAGTCTTTGCACCCTTCTCACTCACAAATGTTGTAATTTGTGTCCTGTATAGTTATATAAAACCAAAACTGCTCAATGGGATATGAAATACTCCTTCAAAATGACAGGCCAATCTCACAGCAGACTAGTTGCTAAAACTAGGTGCAAAACAAAACCCACAGCAGGTCTCTTTTTGAGACGGTCAAATGAACATGGAGGGTTTCATGCTAGGGGAGGAAGGGTCAGTCCTCACTCTGAACATTTGGATTGTAATAATTTATCCATTGAATTTTTAACATATCTAATCCTTCCAGAGAAAATAATAAAGGAGAAAAACTACTAGACTTAAAAAGTTCAGAAACTTCAAGTCACTGAAAAAAAATGAATATGTCTAACCACCATCACAACTCATAAGAATCAATGCTGGCTCCAAGCAGAACAAAGGAAACAGCTTGGAGCTCAGCTCAAAAGCACTGGCAACCAGTCCTCCGGGGCCCCTTCTGAGCCTCCCTGAACCTTGCAAAGATCAAAATATTCACCTCAAGTCTTTCTAGTATAAGTTCAAAACTCAGAGTAAGGACTATTTAACAATTGCAACCAGAAAAAAAGGCCAGCAACAAATACAAACTGTAAGATTTATAATTGCTGTTTCCCTTCCCCTGGTCAGAGATTTCTATCTCTACAGACAGTAGTTGCATCAAAAGCTTAGAAATTACAGCTGACAGGTATAACCTTCCAGTGGGAGAAGCAATGAGAAGGAAGACACTCTCCTGCCCTAGTCTCTGCTTCTCCCCAAGCCTCTGGTGTGGCAAAAAGCAGCTGCTCACCCCCTTGGGCTGGGCAGGCTCACCCCCAGAGCTGGTCCTCAGGGCTGAGTGAAAAGCCACCGCTGGCAGGGCAGAAGCAGACATGACTCTCTTACACTGATGTTCAACCAATTACAGCTTATGAAAATGAGGGTAAATAAGGGAGCAGCTGGCGAACAGCTCTGCCCGAATGTTGAGAAGGAAGTCAACCTGGACCCATAGCTCCCAGATGGGTTCCTAAGGCTAAGGCAACCAGCAGAAAGGAAGAAGATATTCATCTGTGATGTGTGATGTAGCCCAGTCTCCCCCAGCAGCACACAGTAGCTGCAGCCACGCTCTGTGAGGAGCTCCACTGGCCATAACCTCTTTGGGATCTTCTGAGGCACCCAGTAGATTGGGCTCCTCTCAATACTCAAGGAGCAGACAGCCTGCTTTCTGGATCCTGACCTGACTTAGAACAGGCACCAGATGAATTGGAAACACAGGTTCCCTCCATGAGCTTTTTACAGGATGGCCAGAAACTGCTCTATTCATCTTCACATTGCTGAGGACCCTCTACTGCAGCTGTGTCTGGGGCAGAGAGGCCAAAACAATGCCGGGGGCTGTTCCTAGGAGCATTGTGGAGACCATTATCTGAGACCCTGCCCTGGGCCTCTTTGTGATCTGCACCAACGTACAGTAGTGAGCACAAGAGACATTGTTACTGAGAAAACAAGCAAACAAACAAACAAACAAAAACCACAAAAGCATTAAACCCAATTTTTTTTCTTTGCCAAAAAAAGCACCAAACCATTGTTGGCATGATGTAAACGTTTGGCCAGTGCTTTTACATTTGGATGGCCAAGTTGAATAAAAATGGAAGTAGACTTAATTACAGAAATGTAATTAATTAAATTCCTACAGTTTGGAACCTTTAACCATCAACCTAAGTATTTATTGTTGATGTGTAAACATGGACTTAGATACCTTACTTAAGTATTCCAGTAAGAAAATGCCAGCATGACTATTCAATGTCCAAAGAGGTCTTCATTAAAATTAGTTTGTGTAATTCCAATTGCTGAAGGACATTTATCTGCAGAAAACATGCAAAACCTATTCCCATTAAAAACTGGTGATATTCACTTAAAAACCTGTCTATGACTTCAATGGCAGAAGAGCAGGCTAAGTGGCAACATTAGTACAGGACAAAGTTATCCAGAAATGTATTTATGTATTGGCAACTGTAAGAAATCAGAGCAAGAAGAGAGTTACTAAATGCAGACTGCCTAATACTGTTGAGTTTATTTATTGTGCATAACCAAACGTTTTAATAACAGTTTGTTATATTTTAAGTTTAAGGCTTGCTTGGTTTACATTATTTATTTATTATCTGAGAAGTTATTATGGGATGCACCAGGCACTTCCCGGAAATTAATGACCAATGAGATAAACAGAGACTACAGTGAGGAATCAAGCTTTTCCAGATGACAGAAGTACACCTTTAAGGTAATTTATAGAAATTTTACTGCCATAAGAAGTTGAGAAATAATCACTTTCTGCTTTTTAGCACAACTATTTTTGAGAAAACTATTTTTGAGAAGAGCTACAGTTTTTCTGTTGCAACTCTTCTAAAGCCTTTCAGAGACCTTCCCAACGTGCAGTTTTACGCATCAGAGGTTATATGCTTTGTTAAATTGGGTCAGTTGGCTTGCTCCTACTGGAGCAAACACTTCAGTATATTCATGGAAGGAACAAGCTGTGATCTGGCCTCAGGTTCGCTATTCCCTCTTGAATCTTAGAAGTCATCATTTTTGTTAAATTCTGTGAAATATTTATATAAGTAAACCCAGAAAGTCAGTCTCCTACAGGCAGAGCCTCTCAAACTTCCAGAATGGTCCTTCTACTTTGTACATATTCTACCTTTTTAGGATTTTCTCAGTGCTTTCTATCTTCCATATCCCCCATTCAACCACTGTCTCTTATCCTTTCTGCAAAACGATAATGGGAGCATTTTCACACTTCATTATTTGAATTTTCATAGTTTTAAACATATTTCCTATTTAAGACTCCTGTGAAGTGTGAGGAAAAAATGAATACATGTTAGAGAGTTCAAGATCTGAAGAACAGAAGGGTTGAAGGCCAAATCAGCTAATATCCAAATCAAAAGACTGATGACCTTTGTAGACATGGACCAAAAACGTACTGCTTTCACATTAATATTGAGGCGTTGTTCTAGCAGTGGAATCCAGGCTGGAGAATAAGGTGGTTTGCTCGATAGTGATTATAAGAGTTATATAAATTGCAGAGACACTAACATTGCTGTACTCTTAACCCATACGTCAACCAAGCCTTGTCCTCCACTCTGATAAGAGGAAGAGGAGACAGGTACTCAGTGTAGCTTCATGATCTATGCCAGGTTACATCTGCTCTGCCACCCAGTGAAGCACTCCTGCCCTCCCCACACATCTGCGTTTGTGTTTCCTCTCCTTTCTTTGAATCAGCATATAATTTTTGGAAAGGTACTAAGACTCTTGGGGGAAAAAGGAAAAAAAAAGACATAACAGTAATTCTCATCCAACTTGAGAGACTAGAAAAACTGGAGGAAGAGCATCAACTAAAGGGAACGTATTTGCTGGCTGGTTTGTGTAAAATCCCTACGTGGTCCAGGAAGCAAAGACCAAATCCAGAGTATGGATGTGTAGGCAGCTGCCCAGGACATCCCATGCCCGAAAACAGGATCCTGGCCTGTGTCACTTGTGGTCTCGGCACTTTCTTTAACTGATCTAAGTCCATGCAAATCTTGAAAAGGGCAGCTCCTCTCTTCCCTGCACTCTCTGCTTAGTGTTTCTACCCTTCACCCCCCCAGTCAGCCTCAGAGCTTGGCCAGTCACCTGCAGATTTTGAAGGGGGAGGGAGATTTTCATTAGATCAAGTCTCGAAGCATTCACCTAAACAAAAGTCATTGCTGCTACATCAAGGTATTTGAGATTTACTTAAAAGATGCTGAATACTTCCAGGCACTTAAATATAAATAATACATACAGCTTGATATTCCTAGTTCCTGTACTGAACCACTACAAAACTATGATTTACAATCAATGTCTTCACATCTCAAGAGAGTGCTATGCCTGTTACCGGTGATTACTACTGAATAAAGTTACTTAGATGCTGAAAGGATGCATAAAACCCAATACAGTCACTTTGTGAAGTCTGAAGCCCTATTGTGAAACCATGAAACCTGAAAAGAACGCAGTCTATTTTTTATGACAGGGTATTCCTGTCATATTCATTCCAAGGCCAGGTTGGATGGGGCTCTGGGCAACCTGATCTAGTGGGAGATGTCCCTGCTTGCTGCAGGGGATTGGACTAGATGACCTCCAAGGTCCCTTCCAACTCAAACTGTTTTATGATTCCATGCTGGAAATAAGGAAGTAAAGATGAAAATTGCTGTCATATTAGAATCCCCCCAACCAAGCACTCACTAGAAAATGAAAGGTACCCTATATGCAGGCTTACATGCATATTTCTTACATTTTACACCTTAAAGGCTACTCAGAGGGTGAATTTTGTATATCAACTTGGAATCCTTTGAAAACTTTCAAACATACCCTTACAGTAATTGTATGACATTGTAGGTTTGTTCCACTTTACATCAGTCATTTGCAACTGAAGATTAGACTGAGTGAAAGAACCATCAGTCAATGCAATCCTAGAGCATTTTAGAGTATTACACGAGCAAGAGCAAACCTGCTCCTTTCACTGGGTGAACATGAATAATAAGTGTCACTGTGGCAGCTGCAGTATACCTCCTTTATCTTCTTAATCAAGGCTTTCTTCTCAGCTTTTCTCTGTCACTTGTGTACTTGCATAGGCTTTTAAGCAAGCTACTATGAAAACATGGAAATGACCTAGTCAGTCCTCTCTTGGATGGACATGCCTCTAACACACGGCCATACCTGCTGCCTCCCGCATGATCTAAAGCCCAGTGAGTCTTTCTAGTGACTAATGATGTCGTGTGGCCCTAGAGCTCTCAAATGCACTATATCATTTCTGGCATTCAAGAAACGAGGGGGATCAATCACCTTTTTAAGTCCAGCCAGAGTATCCCTTACTTTGTGACTTCAGACATCTAGATATAATCCCCCAAAGTGTATGGATAATGGGGCTGGGAACAGGGTCCAGCACCACTCCATGATCACTTACTGTCAAAGTTGAAACTAACACCTTTGGTGCTTTTGGCTCACAGCAGATAGCACTCGTGTGTTTGGGTAGCAGCCTGGCTGGAGCAGATCCCAGGGACTGTTCTGAGAAGTCTGTGTGGATGAGGCTAAGATTTTGAGAAAAAAAGTTAGCTATACGGGTGTAAACTCTGCTGTGCCACTTGAGTTTAGGGACAAGGAATAGGTCTTTGCCCATAGACACTGGCCTCCACATAATTCTCTGTGGTGGTGCTAAACCTGCTGGACAAACATGGCAAGAAGGCAAAGACCTGAGCATCAGCAATCAAGTTTCTTAACTGTGTAACACCTCTGTTGGAACAAACTGATAAAGAGCCATAAAAAGTGTATTCTTTGAGCCCTTTGCTAACGAGTTTCATTGGCCTATGCAGCTAAGCCCACCTATGAGGACGTGGCTAACCACGATTACTTCTCCCTGGAGAATTTCAGGGCTTTGCCTTCTCCGTATTCTCTTCCCTCAAACATCCACACATACGGATTACCCTTTGTTTTCTGTAAAGGGTGATTAACAAATGAGAAACTATCTTGTAATAGGGAAATATCTTTCAGGCCTTTTGTTGCACAGGGACCACTTGGAGCCTGTCACTCCATTAGCAGTCAAGCATCTGCTACAAAACTGCTGCTGTAACCCACCCCAACAGACAGCGAAGATGACACTGCAAAGGGGAGGCTGCAATGCAGAGCTAAGCTCTTGAAATGAAATGACAGTCTACCATCCTGACACATTATTATTACGACAGGGCATTACTTTTTTGTATTACTGAAGGGTTTTTTCAGAATGCTTTCTTGACCTAAGATTCAAAACTTTTAAAGGAAAGTATTGTGTTTTCTTCCTCACCCTTCCTTGACACATCTCCCCATTCAAACACATGATTGTGGATGGATTGAGAACCTTGGAGATGGGTGGCATACACTACCCTCTTACCTTTTACTATGCTTTTTTAAATAGAAAATCTTAAGATACTCTCTGGAAGAACCCTGTATCAGCCTTATGAGTACAACAGAAGCCACTAACTTAGTATATTGCTGTGCTCTCAAGATTGGGTTTCTCTTTTAACAAGTCCTCCCAAATTCTCCTTTATCTTCTTCATCTTCTGTTATACTTCTAAATAAACCCTTATAATCAACATATCACTTCACTCTTGTGTATGAAAAACTACACATCAGCTGTCAAGGAAAACACTTTCCAGAGTGCTTAAAACCCTCATTCTAGAGCAGCTAGATTTCTAAAAGTACACACTAACCTAATAGCACAAGCAAAGAAAAAAAGACAATGTAACTTCAGAAACCAACCCTTCTCTGAAAAAAGGAAATGAAAAAAAATTAAGCTCATACTCAAAGATCCAGTTATTAAGCCATGTACTGTAACTCAGGCAAAGGCTGTCATGAATCCTTGTCTTCATTAAATGAATATCGATTTTAAGGACCAGATCTGTATTTTGCCTAGCAAGCACCTGCCGTAAGTGAAGATGCTGCTGTTCCGCAGCAATGGGTTACTGCCTTAGTGCTGGGGGTTACTGCATCGACCTGCATTCTTCAGCCACTTCGTGCGAAATCCAGCAGCTCAGCCCAAGCCACATTTCCATGACAGTATAAAATAAAACCACTTCACTTTGCACTGGTTGAGGAACTCTCACATGGCCTGTTGGCAAAGCTGTCCAGCAGGAGCAGGCAACTGGTACATTGTTCTTAAGCTTTTGCAGCTGACTGCCATGTGACATGCCCTTAAGACTTTAATTGTAAAAAGTTGAGAATTAAATACAAGCTTGAAATTTGTACTCCTAATTTGCTCCTTCAGAAGCCAGGCTGCTCTCTGGAGCACTTCTTGGTCTAGTTTGCAGGTAGGACTGCTCACAAGTCTAGAATTGGTGCTTCAGACCTTTCTACAAGAAGCCCAAAATTAATACACAGGTTCAGATCTTCCAATGAGAAGAAAAAAAAAATTTAAATACAGTCAGGCTATGGATATCATTAATTAGTCTCTTCCTGCTACACACTCTAAACAAGCTAATTTAAACACGGAAACTTGACAGCTACGGGTTGCCCTGAGATAAAAGCCGTAAGGAGATATGGGTTGCAGAATTAAAGCTGTGACAATCTGTACAACATACGTAATTGTAAAAAAAATAAGTAATGGAGTGAAATCATCAAGGATCTGAAAAACAAAACATAAAACTCCATTCTCTACATCAGAAGTTATTAGTACAGTACTACCAGTACACAAAGCTGACAGGATTGAATTAAGCACATATCCCATTCAGACTGATGGAAATGAAGATGCCTGTAACCATGTTCTGTACTGTCTGAACAGTAGCTCGGGACACAGTTCTCTAATAGTCAGAGTGGAGAAATGTGCTAGTGGCAGAGGACCTGCAGAAGAAATACCATTTTCAATTATTTATTCAGTCAGCTCCTACACTACACAGCATAATCACATCTATAAATTATGAAAACCTTACTCTTGTTGTAATGACTTGGTAATAAGTCCAAATGCATTGAAGCATGGTATAATATCCAAACCATTACACAAAATGTAAAAGATCATTACCTGGTTGAGAAATTATTGTTGTAAATAACATCTTGTGCAAACAATTAACAATCTCCATTGCATTTGTAAAATTACAAGTCAATTTCTGACAGCCTACATATTGCTTCTCTAACATTTGTGTATTATTGTGAATCAAAGACATCTTTATAGTTAGAGCCAAAACTCTTGAAAATTTGGAATGTTTGTGTTTGAGGAAGAGAGAATGCGGATGTCTTCACTGGATGTCATCTGTTTGCAGTATGTGTTGAACTCCAGGATCTAAGAACCTCAGACACTCTCTGAACTGGATATACATTTGATAGCTTTCTTCTTAGCAGAAAATAGTCTAGATGTAGGTCCTAGCTATTATACACTATCCATATGGTTCTTATCCATTATCAAAGCATAATAAACTTGTTTCATTATAAAATAAACTTGTGGAATTTGGGGAAAAAGGCTTTTAGATCAGTGCATAATGAAAGCTGCCTTCTCTGCCCTCTTCCTTAGGGGCACAGGACAATTTCAGTGTTGAATATCCTACAGCTGGGAAGTTTCTTATAAGTTTTCTGGGAGCACAAAATCATTTTTATTTTGATACTTTATGGTTTTGGATCCTAAACCATCAATGTTACTGTTTTTAGTGGAAATGCAATATGATTACAATGACAGTGCTCAACTGATCACAGGGTGGTCCTCTATTTCCAGAAGAGACTGCCCTCTTTTTTGAGACCTAGCATTTCGCAGCTGGTTGACGTTGAGCCCTTTACAATCACAAAGTAACCAAAGTGAGAGTTCCAAACTTGAGTGCTTCACCAGAGCACCTCATTAATAAAAAACAAGAAAAGATATCTTCTTTCTAGAGAAAAATCTACAGCAAGTTCTCCTGTCCTTGTCCAAAGTCCAGGAATGCACTACCCAGGGGATACTGCATAGGTGCCCATTACACTGTTACTGCACGCTAACCAATTTCAGTAGCCTCTTGATTTGCATTATTTACTTTTCTGGCATTTCCTTTCTCATATCTCTCCATCTTCATGCTCAGTTTATAGAAAACACACTAAATACAATTACACTACTCTTGAGTTTTTGTTCTTTATGTCAAGATTTGGGTACACGTCTGTTTCTGAAACAGAATCTTGGTACTCTAAGTACAGCCACAGTCAGGGAATATCACCTTTCTTTAAATAAATTCAGGCATGTTGACATATTTTACAAGTCAGACACAAAATGCAGATCTGGGTTCCTAAAAAAAAATGAGGTGTTTATATACATATATAATAAGTATAGTTCATTGCTCTTTAGATCTTCATAATGCATAACATCCAGACATAGCATGAAATCAGATAAACAAAACCAGTCTTGACAACAGAAACTAAGTTATCTTTCCACCTCCTTTTTATCCAAAATCCAAATTACAGTCAAACTGAACATTTTTTTGAGCTTTGAAAAACTTAGCTAGTTTTTTCCAATCAGGAACATCAGACAAAATGCAGCCCTTGTGGTCAGAATGATGAGAAGCAGAGAAAGTTTCCTTTCAGTTGTGCTGGACTGGTTTGTGGAGTCAACATGTTCAGTGACTGAATGATCCTCTAGATTTCTGCAAACGTACTCAAATTGTTTGAGATTTTTCCAGAACTAATACTAGAAAAGGCAACGCTTGCCTTCTAGCAAGTGCCACTTCTATTACCTAACAGCTCCATACAAAAACTATGAAGAACAAGACCTGTTTTATACAAATCCACAGCCCAAACCACTACCCGCTTTTCTTATAATAAAGCATCTATTCCAGAGACTTAACCAGCCCTTTAAATACATAACATGACTGTTAGCAAGACTGGATCAAAGCCCCCTTAATATTTTTAGGGTACTTCTGACCTGCCAGTTCCTACCCCTATTGAGTAAATACTTCAGTACAGCTGAACAGTTCCTGGAGGTGCAGTCTGGGAAGCTGTTCATTTATGATGGCAGTCTTAAAATCCCTCTGACAGGGCCATGGGAGTGGCAGGTGGGATACCAGACACATTCAGTATGCTTTAGGCAGTGAGATTTCATGAGAAAAACAAACTTGTGAAACTTTGACAAATAGCTGATATATAGTCATGTAACTTTTCCAGGTTCTCCTTTCAGAGTGGTTTCAGCATGAAACCTTGTGAGTGCCTTCTTCAGTGAGAGCACATAGAAAATACCCCAGGATCAGTGTGATCCTGTGTACAGATAAGCTGGATAATGCAGCACCTTATACACAGTCGTCATTCTTCTACTCTATGGATCTACAATTGTAGGTGTCTTCTGAATCACACACCACGCTGGAATTTAAATGACTAACTGTCCACACCATACAGCTCATTAGTGAAACAGCAAAGCTGAACTCTCTCCAGCTTACTCTCTTTCCTTAATTAGCACTAAATCTGCTTTCTCTTACTGCTACAATGTATATTAATGAGAAATATCTCATTAATCTACTAATTGATGATAGGATTTCTATTTCAAAAACTGGATTCTGAAAGGAAGATTCATGGTTACTGTTGTTTTCACAGTTCAGTTTTTTGGTCATCTGATAGGAAACACAGCAGGAGATGCCTTGTACCAGGGAGGTAACAAGGGACTTACCAAATCAGAGGATTTATCTGTAGTTACTTGTGCTATCAACAGAACAACTGAGCTCCTGCTAAGGAAGCAGTTTGTTGTGGGCATGCGGCACAGTAGGAATACTATATCTGTCTTTGAAGGTGAGCTGAAAAAAATGATGTGATACTGCTGAGCTGTTTACTATGGGGCCTGTTCATTTTACTGCAGAAAACTTGCCACAGCCAAAAATTACTCAAAAATGTTGCTCCAAAAATCCTTGTTTGAGAAAACCTGCAGGAAGTGCATTCTGCTATCAAAGAGAACATGCACGGTAATGATGTAAGCCAGACACAGCAGAAGTTCACACACTGATAGATGAGAAACATTTACCAGGGAACACTACCACTAATCTTTTGCTATGACCTTTATTACTTCAGTAGTAAAATGAACAGGC
>VZTO01026651.1:14762-32864 GCA_013400615.1 Syrrhaptes paradoxus
GCTTTCCTCTCTGTTTGTAAATATCCTTTTTTTATTGTGGAAAACAACACCTTTTAAACTCAAAGTGCCTTTAAAAAAAATGAAGTAGTAACAGCAACTTTAATAATGGCAAAGCATTGCCTTCCTCAGATATTGGAGGGTTTGTGTCCTTTTTAATTTGACAACGCAATAAAAAATCAGTTCTTTCTACATTTCAGTCTCTGTGGGTCCAAAGGATGATGTTGCTAGTAATAAATTTGTTTTCCTTTCATAACTTTCTGTCCTGGAAACTATATATCCTGTTCACAGCAGATCACCCTTGCTCTCTCCTACACAAGTCACAGGACTGAGTACTTAATTCATTAATAATTCCTATCTGAATAATTTCATAATTAATTTTCTGCTAGCTTAATTAATGCATTCTTCAATGGCTTGTCTAGTGATCAGATTAATTGCTGGGCTAATTTTGAGTCACTTTACCTGCTGATCTAATTTCCCTCTATTAAAAAATATTCTTCATTCATTTCTTAACCATGTAATCTGTGTAATTCACTCCTAAATTATTTCCCTGAATTTTACCCCACCAAACTGAACTTTAAAATCACTGGAATGTTCAAAAAATATATTAAAGACCATCTGTTTATAGCTCTAGTCACGCTTTGCAGAATTTTGAAATAGAGAAAAATAAGACAGTAAAGAAACCTTGGGGTTGAAGTACCTTTTTCTTTGCCGACAACCAAACAAACTCCTACGACCACTTGGTAGGCTCTGTACAAACACACTTCCTATCTCTAGCTAACATGTGCTGCCCTGTAGGTGTGGACTGTATGAACTGAAGTCACAAGCCCTATCTAGGTCTAAGGCTTTAGGTGCACCATGGCTGGTCTAGTTTATCCTCAGTATAGAGGTAGGATCCAGTTTTCATAATCAAATGCTGAGAGATGCAGTTTATTTTAAAAGCCACAAAGGAAGACAAATCCATAACATTCCTACAAAGTCTGTCTCTGCATTTCAGCAATGCAGCATTTTGACATCTCTCTTTAATATCCAAACTAAATTTTCTGCAGATTAATTTTGAACTAAATTTTCTGCAGATTAATTTAACAGCTCCTTGTTTTTTCGGCATTGTCAATAGAGAAAAAATTATTATCATCCTCTTTCTACTGGCATTTTACATGGCATACTGCTTATCATATCCTACACTCAACAGCTTCTTTCCTAAGACTAAAGGAACTCAACATCTTTAATCTTTCTTCACAGTCAGGCCATAATTTCTATCTGATTTCCTGTGGATTCTTTCCATCTTGCTATTATCATTCTTAACATTTGTTCTACAAACTTTGTAACTTCAGCCAAGGCCTCACCAATGCTGTATAAACTAGAACAAGTCATTTCAGGGTGAAAGTTATCCTTTTTGAAAATGGATCGTGCTACTATGTTTAGTTTCCGATTCCGTATAATCCCTTGAATGTATTATACCTCTGCCTAGCCATTTATTTCACTTTTTCCTGTCCTTTTTTGTGCATCTGTAATCTCTTTTTGTGAATGACATGTCAGTGTATTTCTTCTTACATTTGCCCTTGTTGAATTTCTTCTATCTTTGGCGTATTAAGATAATTTTGAATTTTGATTGTATTCTCTAGGTTCCTTGTACTTCTGCCCCTGCAGGTTTTACAGCCCTCTTCCTCTTTCGTGATGTAAGTCATTAACGAAAATACTAACGGGACAAAGACAGACCTCTATGGGATGCCATGTTCAGTGAACTCTGAGTTTGATGATGAATAATTTAAAAAATCATTCTTTGACTGTAGTTTTCAAATGTATACCTCCTACTTCTAAATCAAATTTCTTAGTTTTCTAATGAGCCTATTGCACAGCAGTCATCAAAGTTCTAAATTCATGATATGTACTGGTTTTCCCTTTATCTCCTGTGGCAGTTATCTTGGTCCAAGGAAGGAAACTGGCATATTTACAGGATATGGTTGACAATTCCAGGTTGTCTGTTTTATATACCACATTTTTTCTTCAAGATATTTGCAGACTCATTGCACATGATGTGATTTTTTTAAAAGATGCTACAAGTTTTCTTCTACAATTTTTTTTCTCTCAGCTAACTTCCATGTGTCTGTAAACAACTGGCATTAGTGTTTAAAACTTTATTCTGGCTAGTTTCTGTAGTACTTTAGGTTGAAAGCTGCAAAGTCAGCTTTTATTGCACAGAAATGTAATCTCAACATGATTTAGATTGGAAGTGGTCTCTAGAAGTTTTTCTGTCCAAATCTCCATTCAGAGCAGTTCACAATTGTTTGGATCTCGTTCATGGCCTTGTCCAGTTGAGGTTTGATTATCTCCAAGGATGACCTGTTCTGATTTTGGACTACCCTCATACTGACAATTTTTTCCTTAAAATCTGACAGAGTTTCTCATGTTGGAAGATGTATCTATTGCCTCTCATCCTGTTGTGTACCTCTGAGAAGAGTCTGACTGCATCTTTTTTACACTCCCCTATGAGGTAGCTGCAGATAGCAATGTGGTTTCCTCTGCCCCTCCTCTTCTCCAGGCTGAACAGGTCCAACTCTTTCAGCCTCTCATCATATGCCACGTGCTTGTGTCCCAGTCATCCCAGTGACCATCACCGAACTCACCCAGTATGTCAAAGTATTTCTTGTAGTGGGGTGCTCCAAGCTGAGCACAGTCCTCCAGATGTGGTGTCACGGTGATTAGGGGAGGGGAATGATCATTTGCCTTGAAGAGCTGGTTGCTCTTTTGCTAAGACAAACCAAGATCTAGTTGGTCTTCTTTTGACTGAAGGGGAACCCTGAGGACTCTGGCTGGTGAGTTCCAAATTCTTTAGATTTCTCCTTGCTTAATTGACTTTTCATTTTTGTCTTAACAACTGCTTGCATTATTTGTTGACTTCTAATTTAATAAATACATATTCATCCATTTCCTAATTAGCTTCCCAACTGGTCTTGATGCTTTTTGAAGTGTCATCTGCATTGTGCAGCTTATCATAATATTTTTTCTTGATTTTCATATAATAGGGAGCTGTTATATATCTCTTCTGAGTTTCTCCTATTTTCAGCAGACCTGTTTTATTTTTTCTTTCATTTTTTTTTTGTCCTGCAAGTATAACTCCTGCCTCTTTGCTCATCTCCTGTGTAAGATTTGTTAAAATACAGTCCATTACCATTTTCTTCTCATGCACCCTTTTTCAGCATCATCACGCCCTGACTAACAGTTCTATATTTCACATCTCTGTGTCGAAGAAAAGCATTGTATAGGACTGACTCTCACTGAATAAGATGGACTCCTTTCTTTCTCAGTATCATATACTCCTTAACAGGATCTATCAAACGACTTCCTCCTTGCTCTGTGAATTTCTAGGCCTGTTTTCATGGAATCAGATTTTACTGCTCAGACACTGTCACTGAAAACAAACTATTATTTTCATTTCAGGTGGACTTTTCTGTTTTGCTTTTGTTAGACATTAAAATAAATTCAGTGGGACCACTCTGTAAGTGCTGCTGCTATAAAGAAGGATGTCAGAGTCTTGACTTGTTAATGACAATAAACAATTCGGCATGCAGATTAGCACCGTAACAACACTTTGACATCTGTTTTAAAGACAGATTTCTGTGCAAGAAGCCTAAAACATTCGGATATTTATTCTCTGATGTGACAGGTTGTGCCTGATATGTTGACATCTCTGTTTCTACGGAATGCCATAATCTCTTGTTTACTTACTTGCCTTCAGGTGTCTGGAAGCTGCCAATCTGCATTCTTTTGTTTTATTGTTAGGTCACTCCTGAGACGCAGGTTATATTTTTCTTCTATCTTCATCCAGCAGGAACACCAAGGCATTTTGGAATGTGGCTTGATTTCTAGATGCTATGCAATGCAAGATGTAAGTCAGAATGACTGATTTTCTCCTTTCTTTCATGGAGTTTGAAAAACGTGTGTTCTGCATCATACATTATAAAAAATTAATAGATTTTGAAAATGCATCCAGTGAGGCAACAAAAAATATTTTTGTGTATTCTCAGAGAAGGACATCAGACCTCAGGCTCTTTTCTGTGGGCATTTTTAGATTACTTTGATTTAATTAACTTCAACAAATCTAAGTTCTGCATTTATCAAACTTATGTCTTAGGGAACTTGACATTCATAGTATGTAATGTTTTATATTTTATATATAAAGATATATATATATATCCTATGTGTATATATATAAGTATAAACATAGCCACAGAAGGTCCCAAAATAATAAAATTACTCCTTAAAATGTAATTCATTTTTTAGAGTAAGTAATTCTCAGTGTTTTTCTTCTAGCCCTGTAATAAAAAATTATGTGTGCCTCACTTTGTCTCCTATTAAATGTCAAAATGAATGGACAGCTCTCTGATTTTATCAAGCAGAATGTATCTCAGCTGCCTTCTGTGGAAAATACTTGAGTGCTTTTACTGACTGACAGGTCTCAGGCAGTCCTTTTCAGTTTCTATTTCCATTCTGATCCTATAATGTGCTATGACTGGGCAGATATTTGCACCCCAGATATTTGATCTGCAGGATCAAAGGTTAATGAGAGATAGGTGGGAATGATTCTTCTGTCTCACAGAAATTGTCAGTGTTACTCATGTTCCTCACGTGCCTTTTTGGGTGGATCATCTGAAATTGTTAGGGAGGCATACACAGCAGAGAAAGATCATAACAGATGAAACAACAGTGGCGAAGGCTCTACTGAGGTCTGAGAGCACACATTCAAATCATTAATTGATACGAAATGAAGAGAAAACACAGGCAAAAAACCCTCAAACAACAACAAAACTCCCCGAACCACATAGCATCCAAAAATCAACCCTCCCATTCCCCTTAATTTTTTCACAATTTCCTATGAAAAGGTGAGTTCACTACAGAGGCACTAATGACTAGAACTTCTATAATAATTTTAAGTAGTATGTTGTATAAATACAAGAACAGAACAAGAAGAATTTGAAAATTTTATACTGAAAATGATATCTGACAACGTGTTTGGTTGGTTTTTTTTTGTTTTGGTTTTTGTTTGGGTTTGTTTGTTTGTTTGGTTGGTTGTTTTTTTTTTTTTTTCCCCTGTAATCAGAGACAGACACCTGAGCTAGCTTAACTCCATAGATTTGAACCCTGTGGAGCAGCTGAACTGAGGAACAGTTGCATTTCCTCTTTCAAAGTTGTGTTACAGTTTCTGCATTTTCATGTTGAAACAGAGAAGAGAAACTACAAGTGACAGTTTCTGGGTTTCTCCTGTCAGAAAAAGTAGGGGCTGTAACATATATATAAACATGAAAGTTTACTGAGCTACTTTGATCTAATTACCTGTTGAGACTGCAATGCGCAGCTGGCAAAGGTTATGAAGTAAGTGTAATTATTGTAGAAGGCAATTCTGTTTATGAGGAATCATTCAAATTACTTTAAGAACATAGACATACCTAGAGAGACAGAGGAAAAAGATTTGAATAGATTAGAGAGATAAAAACATAGACAAAAGCCTAAGAAAAACTCAAGATAACTTCAAGAGATTTAAAAAAAACACCCTTACAGAAGCTGAATTGCCATATATGGTAGCATAACCCTAAATTAGAAAATAAAACTGCCATTCTTATTACAGAGGAACCTAGAAGCTTCAGCCAACCTGGTTACTCACAATGATATTCTCTTCTCCTAATGTTTGCCATCTAATTGAAGGCTAGCTATAGGTGTAGACATCTTTTGTCAACCCCATAAGCCAATGGAGAGACACAGCAATCTCCAGAGGTTGATTCCCTTTACCTGTCTTCAAACTGAACCTTAGGATGAGCTGAAGATGGTGAGCTTAGAATAAATGTTTATATTTTAGGTAGATAAAATTAAGGAAGACTAGACTAGGACTAGACTAGACTAGGATTAGACTAGACTAAGAGTAGAATAGAATAGAACAGAACAGTTAATTTGCAAGGGACCTAAAATGATGATCTAGTCCAACTGCCTGACCATTTCAGGGCTGACTCAAAATTAAAGCATGCTATTAAGGGCATTGTCTAAATGCCTCTTAAACACTGACAGGCATGGAGCATCAACCACCTCTCTAGGAAGTCTGTTGCAGTGTTTGACCACCTCTCAGTAAACAAATGCTTCCTGATGTCCAGCCTAGAGCTCCCCTGATGCAGCTTTGAACCATTTCCACACGTCCTATCACTGGATCTCAGGGAGCAGAGATCAGCACCTCCCTCTCCACGTCCCCTCCTCAGGAGGTTGCAGAGAGCAACGAGGTCACCCCTCAGCCTCCTTTCCTCCAAACTAGACAAGCCCAAAGTCCTTAGCTGCACCTCACAGGACATGCCTTCCAGCCCTTTCACCAGCTGGGTTGCCCTCCTCTGGATGCATTTAAGAACCTTCACACCCTTCTTAAATTGTGGGGCCCAGAACTGCACACAGCATTCAAGGTGAGGCCGCACCAACGCTGAATACAGTGGGATAATCACCTCTTTTGCCTGGCTGCTGATGCACCCCAGGCTGTGGCTTGTGCTCTTGGCTGCGAGGGCACGCTGCTGACTCCACTGAGCCTGCTGCCGAGCAGCAACCCCACGTCCCTTCCTGCAAGGCTGCTCTCTAGCCACTCCTCTCCCACTTTATACCTGTACCCACCATCGATCCTAGCTGCAGGATTAAGCATTTGTTCTTCTTAAATTTCATGCCACTAATGATTGCCCAGTGCTCCAGTCTATCTAGATCCCTCTGTGAGGCCTCTTGTCCCAAGAAGCATCCCACTCCACTACAGCACACGAACAGAGGGAACCTTACGCGTTTGTAAGCTAAATGAATGAGATAAATAACAAATGAAAACAGAAGGGAATGTTAGCCTACCTGCACGCACATTTGCAACTGACTGACAGTGAGAACTCTGCCCTGCTGTGGCAGGTGTTGTCATGAGTCCTGTGTAACCCCTCAGTAGAGCTGCTGGCGTTGAGACTGGTGAGAGATTTTAAACTCACGCCTTCTCTGTATCAAAACACAGTGAGGCGAACATTTTATTGTCACACTAACATTATTAAAAACATATAATTACTGTGTGAAAGAAAGTCATGAGCTAAACAAAGTGGTTAAGTGGATGACTTTGGGAGATTTGTTTTGCCATTTCATGTCTATAATCTTCAGAAGGGCTTTTCTGAGGGGGAAAAATACCCTGGCCTACTAGTTTTAATCATCACTTTAAGAAAGGAATTACTGAAATAGGTGGCTGCAGTCAGTGTCATTATCTACGTGCAAGAATGGGGTCATAATAAGAGCTGAGAGAGGAAAGAAGGTTTCTAGGGTGTGTATAATGCAGCTCAGGTTGGAGGTCTTTACTGTGTTGCATTCTGCTGACTCCCTACTTAACAAATACTTTTAAGGGCTGAGGGAGAAACAGGTAATATTTTACCTGTTTACTCTAAGGCCTTGTGTTAACAGTACTCTCCTGCTGGCTAATTTAAAGCTGTCCTGGTTTATGGCTGGGTGTCATTGCTGTGCCTGCAGAGCGGAATACCCTAAATAGGTGTGTGATTGGTGCCTTGGGTGCTCCTCCGGCCAGGAGTCAGGTAGTATAAATCAGCATAGCTTGACTGGTTTAAAGAATTATATAGCATTGGATATGGTATTAAGTGAAATTAAATTACTAAGTCTAAAGGCTAAACTCATTTTGCCTTAGCACAGACCACACTAGGGTTGCGTGCATAATAACGAGTAGGTATGTGAGCATTTGTTCCATGATGGTGTCTGGAAAGGGCTCCTTGCAAAGTGGCCAGGAAGTGATGTCTGTGGCTGAGAGCCAGATAGCAGCTAAATGACACAGCATGTTACAAGAAAAATATAGCTGTTCAGTCTGTGCTACATGAAATTAACTCCTTCCTAAAGGCAGGATATGAAACTAGAGTTTCTGATGACTTTATATAGCTTCAGAGCAGGATGGTTCAAGTATTATCTTTCAGAATGTCTAAGAAAAACCATTGCTATTTTTCCTGAATAGTCTTGCATTAACGGCTTTTTTCTCTTTTTTTTTTTTTTATGGCTGATGAAGATGTTCATATCATTAAAAACATAGCTAAGGTGTATGTGTTTTTCCATGTGTCTTAGAGCACAAAGTCTGAGGGCTTACAGGCTGTTAGTAAACCGGCTATTTCTTAAAGTCCGTTTATCATCCAAATGCTGCATATTTACAAGATCTTATAAACTTTTATAACCACCTCTTCTGTAAAGAAATAGATTATTATTAAAATAAGAATCTTAGGTATTAATATCTATTAAGTCAAAGCCAACACTTCTGTTATTTATAATTTTTTAATTTAGTATCAGCAAAAGTGCAATACAGTCTTTAAGACATACACTTCCCCAAAGAGTCTTCCTGATTTCTTTAATTTCCTCTGTCAACGATTAATATAATGGTTATCAGTGCAGAATGGGCTTTACACAAGACTTCTAAAACTAGTGTTTGCCCATGCAAGTGGAAAGGGGCTGTGAAGAACACAAACTGGCTATACTCTCCAATATGCTTGTCAGACCTTTTGGTGAGCTGAAATGTGCCTGCATAGACAGAGTGTAGTGTGGAAACACTCTGGACTAGCAGGAATTTTTACTTTATTTTGTTGCCAATTAACAGAAAATTCTGATCATTAATTCAGATACTGAGAAAAAGAAAACATAAGAAGTTAAACATTTAAGTAAAAGTCTTTCCTTTCCATTCCCAATGCTTGGCTTCATCCAGATGCTGCAAATTGAAAATACATTCCAAACCTAAATCAAATATAAGCTTTATATCCTTTTAAAAAGTTCATTTTGTTCACAGGGGGTTGCAGGCTACCCAGCAGTAGTGGATAATTGTGTTCCTGGGGTTTTCAGATCCCAGAAGAATAAACACGTATTTTAATCAATTATAGACCAGTGCACAAAGTCAATACTAATATCAAAAAGACAAATACTAGTAGAAATGCAAATATGTTTTCCCTTGGATATCATAGCAGATTTTGTTTGAGATATGATTCATGTTATAATATAAAGCTGTTAATTAATCAAAAGCTTTTTTCTTATGTCCTAATATTAGAAAGGAATTTCTAGCATTTTGTGCATTTACTAGTCATTAATTTTATAACATTAAAATTTGCCTTCAGTATGTCAGGGGAAAAATCAGAGAACAAGAGGCAAGATGACAGTTTGCTCTCTTTTATACTAAAACAGCAAAAATTACTGTTTGGAAGAATAAAAAGTACTTCAGAAATTAAAACAGCTTTTCACAGTTCTGTATTTAACATGTATGTACTATGTACCTTTAGTTTTGTATGCAAACAAAACTAGATTCACTATTTCTCTTGCTTACTATTTCTCTCTCACCCCCCATCTTCTGTTTTTCCTGCAAATATAAAACAAATACTTGTTTAATGAAAAGTTCCTCCTTGCTTTAATGGGATCAATGCCTGGTCCATTGTACCTTTCCTGATAGCTGTGTTTCAAGGCATAAAGATCCTCTGAGTCTGGCTGATCGACATTGGAAGAGCTTCTCCTTGCCAATGAAGAGAAAGTTTATAAAATAATCTCCAATATATTTTATCTCTTTGCCCTCCTTTAAGACAATGACCTAGTATTCAGAACAATGACAGGGTTTGAGCTAGAGATATAGTTCTATTGTTAAAACAACTGCAGGCCATTGTCTTAAGATCTCACATGCACTTTATATATTGAAAGATGTGCACCAATAGGACGAAGTGAGGAAGAAGTAAAATGCCTGCTTATGGGAAGCTGTAGTGGGTTAGCCCCAGCTGGCAGCCAAGCACCCACCCAGCCGCCCACTCATTCCCACTCCCCTATGGGATGTTGGAGAGAATTGGAAGAGCGAAGGTGAGAAAATTCATGGGTGAAGATAAAAGACATGGAAATCACTTGCCAAGCACTATACTCTCGTGGGTAGAGCAGACTTGATTTGGGGAATTTAACCTAATTCTTTGCCAGTTAGTGTAAATTTTTAATTACTGATTTGGGTATTGGGAAACAAGCAAACTAAAAAGACAAACATTTAAAACACTTAAGGGAAAGTACATTTCCTCCCCTTTCCTGTTCTCAACTTCACTTCAAAATTCTCTCCTCCCCTCTTCTCAATGCCCATCCAGCTCCCTACTTCACTCCAGACACTTCGCCTCCCACCTTGTTATTGTCACAGGTTATACTCAGTCCCTTCAGAGAGGCCACAGTGGTGCAGGAGGTCGGGCTTCTCTCTTCTGCTCCTTTCCTCTCACTCCTTTCCTGTGCTTTGGCATGGGTCCTCTATGGGCCACAGGCCCTGCTGGGAAGTATCTGCTCCAGTGTTGGCTTATACACAGGCTGCAGTCCCTTCAGGGGGTGCCTGCTCCACCAAGGAATGCTTCTTTCTCCTCTGACCTTGGGGTTCCCTCTGTTGCTTCCTACTCTTATTGTTCTCTTCTCCTCCCACCATGCCCTTTTCCTCCATTTCTTTCCCAGAGGTACCACCAGCTTTGCTGACTGGCACAGCTGTGTCCTGTGATGGGTCTGTGGTAGTTAGGGTCGGCGGCCGGAAGATGTTGCACTGTACGGAAAGATAGGACTCTCTGGGTAGCCAGTAGTGTTTAGTCTGTGATGTAAGCAGACGGAAGTGACGTTGTAAACTCAAGCTACATAAGGCCTGTGTACTCATCAATAAACACCATTTGCCATCCACCACATTGGTGTCTGTGAGCAGATGGACCGAGCGGCCTGGGATTGGTCGCTGTGCCGTTCCTGAACCAGGTCGCCAAGCCGACGAAGGCGACATGGGTCCATTGCAGAGCCAGCTGGAACTGTCTGTGACCAGCATGGGGCAGCCCCTGGTTTCTTCTCACAGATGCCACCCCTGCAGACCCACCATTACTAAAACATTGTCATGGACAACCAGTACAAAAGTCTATTAAAAATGTGCAGTTAGAAAGAAGTGATCTTATGATTTGCAAATCAAGAGATTTGACTAGTATTTTTATGCAAAAAACCCTCTCTGTAAATTCAAGTAAAAAATGTTGCCTCATGTGGCAAATAATGTGTGATGGGTAAAGGAAGGAAAAGGAGTTGTACAAGGACAGCAGTGCCATCAAAAAGAAAATTACTTCTAAACGAAAGATGGATGAGTCACATAAATAAGGTGGAGAAATAGAATTTATTTGATTTTGTGAAGCATTTACTGTTAAGGTGTTCTATCACTTCATACTTCTGAGGAGATGGAAGAGGAAGAATCAGAAAACCAGATTAATCACAAACTGAGAAAAAGGCACTAATTATTTCTGGACAGTCAGTCACCTGCTCCACTCTGAATCTTTGCCAAAGCATAGAATAATTTGGGATGTATATTTAGAATTAGAGGATTTTGAACATTGCCATTTAATTACCTTCTTAAATCCAGATTTTATAGTTGTGGATTTTCTGGGACTGTAGTGATAGGACAAGGAGTAATAGTTTTAAGCTGAAAGAGTGTAGATTCAGATTAGATATTAGGAAGAAATATTTTACTGTGAGGGTTGTGAGACACTAGAAAAGGTTTTCCAGAGAAGTTGTGGATGCCCCATCCCCGGAGGGGTTCAAGGCCAGGCTGGATGAAGCTTTGAGCAACCTCGGCTAGTGGGAGGTGCCCCTGCCCATGGCAGGTGGGGTTGGAACTCAATGATCTTTATGGTCCCTTCCAACCCAAACCATCCTATGATTCTATGATCTTTCCACTGCTGTGAGTTACTCATTCTTATAATATTATTTATTACATTGACATTTTATTGTAATTTCTAAAGCAAAATTTGCACATTTGTTATGTATAGTATACCAACATCATTCCAGGTTATATGTACAAATTGGTATTTATGAACACTTTATAGCGAATTATATTTTTTTCATGGTTAGTCATGCCCACTTTGTATGATCTTTCTCCTCTCAAATCCCATTTTTGTGGCATCATTCTCTGTGCAAATCTGGGAATGTGATATTTTCCCCCTTCTGCATTTCAATTGCTTCACCAGGGCCAGGATTCTACCCCTGACTTCTGTTACAAAGAGGGTTAATAAGGACAAGAAGTTCAGGCTTTAAAAAGACTTGAGCTGAAATGTTATCTCTACAAAAATTCCAGTTGAAGTCAATATATGGTGGTCTTAAGCTTATTACAACTTCAAGGGTGGGTTTGGGGGAACTGTGAGAAATGTGTAAGAAAGCAAGCTTCTAAATAACAAAATATTTATATATCTTCATTTCCCACTCATGTGTGTTGATTCTCCCTAGGAAGTTCCATCTCCCCAGATCATTATCTTCAACTATTGTTATCTGTTCAAAGGACCCTATCTCACCAGGAACCATAAGAAAATGACAAATTAAACTTTGTAGGATCAGTTTGCTTCCTGGATAAAAGCTTGGTGAACAAAGGGTAGTGCTACAAAGTGGGTATACGCTAGCATTCTGAGTATGTGTGTGGGTTGTCTAAGGTAAATGAAGCATTATAGTGAAATTCAATAGCACAGACGTAGGTCGGTGACCTACTGTCTCATACAGTGTGCAAGGGAGAAAATGGATATTGTTAAATGAAATAATTTGATTAGTGAAGCAGTAACCTGTAGATGAACTGGATACAAGAAGGCTGTATGGGACTTTTCAATTTGCGGGCATTCTCCATAACAAAGCTGTCTTGCTACTCAATAATAAAAACAAAATTCTAAGAGCAAAATCTATTTTTCATTTTCATACTACTTGTTCTTTATTTTGTTTGAAAATATAGTTTTGTGAAATTATGGAGCCAGGTACATAGTTTTGTAGGATTTGATGTGTTGAACTACAAGGAAACTTCATGACAAGCTCTGAACAAAAAAGTATAATCTGACCTTCACTGTGGCTTCCCTTCCAATCACATTCATGTTCACTGCAGTGCAAATGCAACATGGACTTTAGGCACACATACAGTACACAGATTTGACTCACTCAACACTTCTGTTGACTGATATTGATCCAAAACTCAATGAAATCAGCGGAAAGACTTGCAGTTACTTCAAGGGACATTCAGTCAGCTCCTGAGATGCTAATTGCTGCCTTCCAAAGCAACAAGGCTCTTTGGTGCTGATGGTAGCCCATCATTTAGGATTGTTTCTGTGTATGAAAAAGTTATGATCCTCAGTGTCTTGGCTTGAAATGTGTATGATCAGGTCAGAGAAAGAGTGTGATCTATCTGGAGCATGTAAGGCAGAGGGTGCCTCTCTCCACTCCTGACCCGTGTGTTGCCTGTCTCTTCCCTCACACCAGCCAGAAGTCCTGGTGGTAAAGCACCACTGGTGACAGAATGCAGTCCAGCTACAAGTGCATTTTGCCCCTTCTGCACTTTTTTTGGGCCCTGGGACAATGCCCCTGATCGAATGTCTGAAGTTTGCCACATTTTATTTGAGGTACCACACAGGCTCTATAATTTCTCTGTGCCATGCCAAGTATTGTGCAGTTTGGACACCCAAGGACTGTACTTGCTGATAGCCCTTTGTCCTCCTGAGCTACTTGTTCTAGTTGGTGTTCAAGACAAGAGAGTGCATCAGTCTGGGCTCCTGTGGATTGTAATTCCTTGTGCTCCTAAGGTTCTGCATAGAATGGTAATTCCTTGGAATCCTTGTCCTCAGAAAAGTGAGGCCCAGCCCCACAAAACCATGTTTGTGTCCTATTCATATTGGTCTTGGAGGAATTTAGACACTAACACATCCTTGTGGACCAAGACATAAATTGATAGGAACATTTCATATCTCACTGGAATCAGAAAACAGCACTCTGAGAACTTAATTCTAATAAATGTTTCATGGAAATTTCATCCACCTTGTGACACTAAGGTGCTAAGGAGAGGAAGTTAATCTTCTGTAGATGTTCCACCCTGAAATACCAGCAGCCTTAATCCTGGATTCTTTTTGGTGAGGTATGAGCAATTAACGCAAAATATTAATGTATATGCTGTGAAGAAAATTTCAGTAAATAGCACATAAGGAGTAAATTGTAAAACCAGAAAATATCATAGACAATGAAATCACTTAAGTAAGTTGATTCAGACAAAAGATTTCATTATCTTCTAGAATCTTTCCATTAAGTCTTTCCCTTCCATAGCTCTTAACCTTGTCCAATTTTGAGTCTGCTGGGTGATTTCAGGCTCTTTACTTAATTTCAAACTTCAGCTTCAGAGGTGTTCTCTACAGGGGGATTCATAGAGATGTGAATCAGGCTCTTATTTGTACAAACAATCACTTGAAGAAATAGCTTATTCATTAAAAAATTGTAGTGGAAACAAAAGGATAGAGCTAAAGCAAGGATCTATCTCATTGTTCCCTAAAGGTTAATGGCTTAACCAAGTCCTAGTTTCTCCAGTCTTTTAAGTAGAACATTTCTGTCTGTGGTATGGTAAAATTGTCAACCTATTAGAGTCTCTATCAGCATGGATACTAATTTTCTAGTTGTACTAATGCTGCTTTAGTAATAAGATTTGAGTACTGTGTTTTCTAAGGGACTTAAACAATTGTATTCCTGAGATGTTTTTTTCTCTCTCTCAAACCAGCTAAATAGAAAGGGTGAAAGTTTCTGTTAAAAGGAAAAACACTCCCACATTTACTTTTTAAACTTGTGTTTAAAAAGAAAACTAATATGTATTATTTATTAGCCATTTTATTTTTAAAAAATGTATAAGCAAGAAGTTTTTCAGTTAAGTATTCTTGACTTCCTTCTACAGTGTTCCATGTTATACACACTAAAGAAAGGGAAGGATATGATTTTATAGAGTCTTTGACTTATGCATCTTTGGAAGAGGGGAAATTATAACCTCATCCTTCTTTCCTACCCTTTTAGTGCCTTAAAGTGTTAGTCACCTGAGCTGAGGGACAGCCGTTCTGCTGGCCCTCCTGCAAGCTACAAAAAGGTAGCCTGCACCTTGCCCACTGGTTTCCCAATTCTCATTTAAAGGCTGAAGAAGCAGAGTAATGAAAGCTGAAAGCAAGAGTAATGAACAGATGTTATCACTGGAGACCACTGTGCAAGAGTAACTCCCAGGCTGACATTTATCAAATAACTTCAAGTTATTCATACAATCAAATACATAGGAATAGATGTATGGACATTATTATGAACAGTCTGAGATTAAAAAATAAAAAAATGCCTTAAATTGTTGAAAAGTTAACTCAGTCTGAGTTACTTTCCTTTCTTGAGCCTTCTGAAGTTCAGTGAGATCCAACAATTCTACTCTCTGCATACCTGCACTGTTGCAGTGTCTGTGAGCCCTGGTGACGGATGTCCGCATTGACAGTGCTATTTGCTGCACAGTAAGAGCAAGAAGTGCTCCTATGATATACAGTATTTCAAGTGTGTATGTCGCAATGCCTGTGAATGTCTGCTGACATTGTGATAGCTGACAGTATGCCTTGTAGGAGAAAAAGTTTCAGGCTTTAGAATTTTTGTGCTTTAAAAGTTGAATTCTTTTAACATCTACATGCCCAGAAGAAGCATCCAGAACAAGAAGAATTAAAGGAAAAATTTTCCCATGGGCAAAAAGGTGAAAACAAATGCCAAACCACTGAAATATAATTAAGTTAATGAAGTGAACTAAGGTTAACTGGAACTTCTTTTCATAAAAAGTGATGCAGTACTCCTTACAAGACCCATGGTGAGATTCAGAGTGTCCGCTGTGTTACTTTAAATGCAACTTGATTTGATAAGATTGTGTGTTGAAGAAGGTCATGAGAAAAGCTAGCTCGTATTCACTAAATACCCTCCTTTCAGACTGAAATTTGCCTTGATACTTCCATGCATAAAGGAAATATTTCCACCTGAAAAGCTGGGTGCCAGCTTCCCACCTATGCCATAGTAAGGTTGCCAGCTGAGGCAGAGAGACGTTTAAAGTGTGCCTGTCCACTAGCTGCTGTTTCTGCTTATCTCTTTTTGGATAAAACACTGTTTTACCTAAATATTATTTATATAAAGAAATTATAGTATCCCTCTAGGAATCTAGAAGTCTTTCTCTGCTTAAGTCTCAGGCTATCCAAACCTGGAATGACCATACAATAATGTAGAGGGAGGACAGACTGGGAGTGGAGTAGAGAAGACGACTTGTCCTATCAACCCATACCAGAGGAAAAACAGGAAAGCAGGAGCATGATTTTGTTATCTGATGATCAGAACATTCATCTTAAAGAGAGAAGCAGATCATAGGTTCCCTGGGTTATTCTGATTTTTTTTTTTATTATTTTTATTTTCTCTGGTCCATTTTTTTCCCAAATTAAACGTGCAGGCAGTCCTAGGTTTTCCTCTTCTTCCCTCTTGTGGTTTAACCCAGCAGGCATCTCAGCACCACCCAATAGCTCGCTCACTTTCTCTCAGTGGGATGGGGGAGAGAATCAGATGAGTAAAAGTGAGAAGACCCATGGGTTGGGATAAAGACAAAAAGCAAAAGCCACGCATGCAATCAAAGCAAAACAAGGAATTAATTCACTACTTCCCATCACAGGCAAGTGCTCAGCCATCTCCAGGAAAGCTGGTCTCCATCGCGTGTAGTGGTCGCTTGGGAAGACAAACGCCATCACTCTGAATGTCTCCCACTTCCTTCTTCTTCCCCCGGCTTTACAGGCATGACATCATATGGTATGGGATATCCCTTTGGTCATTTGGGGTCATCTGTCCCAGCTGTGTCCCCTCCCAGCTTCTTGAGCACCCCTGGCCTCCTCGCTAGTGGAGTGAGAAGCAGAAATACCCTTAATGTTCTCAATAAACACTGTGCAGCAATAATTAAAACATTGGTGTGTTATCAACACTGCTTTCAGCACAAATCCAAAATATAGCTTCATATTACCTACTGTGAAGAAAATTAACTCTGTCCCAGTCAAAACCAGTGTACCTTTGACCACCCTAACTACTAAGCTAGTGGGAAGACTCCTTGCTCAGCTAATATTTCACAATTCCATATAGGCTGGAATTCCTTCATGTTATCAGCCAAGGCTCTTCTTATCCATCTGGCAGTCCTGATCTTTGCTGTTTTTAATGGAATTCATCTTTCTTGAAAAATGATGTCCACAGCTGTACACAGGTTTTTCAGATGTGGTCTTTTCTTTTACAAATACTTCCTGACCCTTTGATTTAGCTCTGGATGCATTTTTTTGATTGAATTTTCATTTATGTGGCTATCATGCTGTTGGATCACAGTGTTTGTGTGACTGATTATGGGGTGTTTCTCTTGTGCTTCAATGTGATGATCTCTATGTGAAGGCGAAAGCTTTTTTTAACGCTGTTTACATTTGTAATTTGTAATGATTTATTTAATCTCATTTCTATTTTTCCATTCTTTAAAATGATCTAAGTTTTAGTGTCTCATTCAGCCTGATCTATATTGACTGTGTTCTCTGTTGTCTTTCTTAATGGGAAAAATTAATCAGGATATGACCATTCTAAGCCACTTTAATTTGATAAATGATTTAGTTTTACATTTATGATTTATCAGGCAGTAAAATAATGTGGTTTGGATTTTTGGGTTGGTTGTTTGAGGTTTTTTTGTTTATTTTTGCTATAATCCTTTTTTACCATACTAAGAAGGAGTATGCTTTGAAAATGTCTAATAAATCTAAAGAACTCTTTCCAAATAGAATACATTGTTCTCAAAGAGAAATCACTGAGTGAAAGAAAAAAAGTAAAGTTCAAGACAGACAGGAGAATTCAGCCCACGCTCATGCTTCGAAGAGTCTTTTTCCCTACCATACACAGCAACACCACGAGGCCTGGAGCTGGAGCATGTATGTTTAAGCACACATCTAATGGATAAGTAAAATATCCAGATTACAAGTATTTGTCAAGATTTTAGTAGTTTTTTCCAAGGGTTAATCAACTACTCTTGATTGTTACATCTTGTATTCAGTCATTATATCTGTAGTCAGCTTATTAGGTTTTTTTTAATTAACCAATTGCATATTTTCTAGAACAGTTTTTCTTTTAAATCAGGACTTCAAAGGATTTTAGACTCTCTATAAGAATTCTGAAATAAAAGCAAGAGATATTCAAGGCAGTTTTAGCACTAGTAAATCTTGGAGGATAAGAGCTTTGAGAACAAATTTTTAACTTTTTTTTTTT
>VZTO01026651.1:39995-57562 GCA_013400615.1 Syrrhaptes paradoxus
ATACAGACAGGAGAGAGGTAAAGAGAGCTTGTTAACCCAGCAGAGGTGACCCAGCAGCATGTGACCCAACACGCATGTTGTGAGGACGGTGAGAACTGAAATGGTGGTGGAAAAATCTGAGAGTGTCAGTAGGGGCAGCTGTGTCTGTTTTGGTTGCTAAGGTTCCTTGCCATCGATTCAGCGCTGCTACAGGGCTTCAGACGGCTCGGTTTTGTGGAAGGCGGTGCCAAGTACTGAAAAGCTGGCGTATTGTATTGTACTACTGAAATAATTTGATTCTGTGAAGTCTGTAAAGAACCTATTATTCAGCTGGATATTGAAAAGTGTGGGGAGAACCTATATTGAGACCATTTTAATGTTTGCTGTTCCCAGAGCAGCAGAACTAATGCAATCCTGTACTTTAGAGATTTTTTTGCTTTATATTGCTACCCCAGCATGGTAATTAAATGTTCCTGCTCCTGGTGTTTCCTTTATCTTACCTTCTCCTCCCCTAACACTTTAGAAACCCCTCCTTGTAATTTTTTCTCAAACTTATTCCTGAATAACAGATTACTCTTAAACTCTCACTGCGCACTTCTGTTCGCTAAAGACACCAAACAACCTTCCTCTGCTCTAACCATAAGAAAATACTTATTGTGGGAAATTATCTGGCATTTTCAGAAATCTCTCAGGATGAGATGACTAGAGACAGATATGCCTATTTCTCTTTAGTGAGAAGTCTGTTTCTCTTTATTGACTATAAAGGGACGCTAGACCACCACCTTAGATTTCAATGTACAATTTCAGATTTCTAAATTTGGTGAGATGAAACCCAGTGTGGGATGAGAGTGTGCATATTATCTGCTAAAGGTGTTTGCTTTCATCAGTTTTGTACATCCTGTTGTCTCAAGTGGGACCCCTTGGTGCTCTGCAAAGCAAGCAGCCATCTCATTTCTCAGAAGCTGCTGTGGGCCTGCTTATCACTGAGCCTACAACTTGCAGCTTGGCTACCCAGGCACAGATTTT
Source organism: Syrrhaptes paradoxus (assembly GCA_013400615.1). Classification (NCBI taxonomy): domain Eukaryota; kingdom Metazoa; phylum Chordata; class Aves; order Pterocliformes; family Pteroclidae; genus Syrrhaptes; species Syrrhaptes paradoxus. The sequence goes on from VZTO01026651.1 coordinate 41,001, forward strand.
TAAGGGGATGAGGGAAGTGATCAAAGGTTTCAGTTCTGTCAGATGGCATTTTTGTAGTTTGGAATAATAGCTACAATAATCTTAATAGATTCCTTTTAACGAAGAAATAAAAAGAACATGGAACAAACATTTCTTAATAGGATTTTTGAAATTAAAAGAACAGAAATATCACAGTGTGTGGCAGAATGCTGTAAACTGTATGAAATACATGAAAAATTACTGTATACTGCAGATGAATAACCAATAATGAAGGGACTGTAGGTAATATTTTTATTTGGCTGACTGAATGAATAAGGTAGTAGAAGTCTAGCTGCCAGATATAATTTCACCTGACAGTTGTGTTTTGTTATAAAATCACCGTTGTGGAGACCAGCTCCCTGACTGCCAGCCAGATTTTTTTAATGTTAAATTGAAGTGACTGACTCTGTTGCAGATAGCTGTAGGCTGCATTTCTACTTCTTACAATAGGACTGAGAAGTAGAGCACTACCATGGCAGAGCAACAGATTGATTACACTGGCAAAGCAGTTGCTAGATTTTCATCTGTACTTGGGTTATTCTTTCTTAAGCAAGTTAAAGGAGTTAATCTGAATTTCAGCTCCATTTGATACTGTAGTTTCTCTAACTGAAACTGCTGGAATGAGCAACATTTCTTAGTGTTTCAATATTTAAATCAGGCAATCACTTCCCTTCCTGCATTTTTCACCTGGAGATCAAAGAGCAATAGCTGACAAATAACAGCAAGTAACCTACATCTCCATTACTGTGAAGTGAAGCAAGACACATGTTCATTAGGTCTATTACCATTATTGACAGTGAATTCTAACTCACCTGTGATGAAATACATAATTTTAATTATAAAATTTCTTTCTAATTTTGGCACCAAGTGTAACACGGTCACTTGTTAACCCTGGTATTGATCCAAAGCCCATTGCAGTAAGAAGTGGAGTATTTTCCTTGAAGTGACATATATCTGGTATCGACTGCCAGGGCTCCACTGACTTCCATGAGTCATCCAACAGAAGGTGTGCGACTTTCATAGGCACTGAATGAGGGACACACTCTGCAGCTGACAATAAGCAGGTGCCCCCATAGAGACAATATTAACTATGAGATCGTATGTTGGTACTTAGTGATTCAAAATGCTCCCAACCTTTTCTCTGCCTGTTCCATGTTCCAGACGCTGTGAACCTTCTTTTCACAACCTCTTTACATCAGAACAGGCCTGAAAATCTAAATTGTGTAAAAATCCACAACTCTGTCCATAAATTCAGAATAACTGTGTTAGCAAGCAGATGATCTAATCTACAGGAATTGCTGTGCAATTCAATTTTTCCCTGGAGCTCTTCCTTCTACAATGTACAAAAGAATTATGGATTATGATTTTATTATTCCATGGCATATCAGTTATAGAAAACCAGTAATTCTTAGCATATTATCAATAAATATTACGATTATATTTACTTGGCTCACAACTGTACCTTTTTCTTTGATTGTTCCTAAGGGTGAATGACTAAGTAATGATTAAGACTTATTTCACCTCAGCTCCCTAAAACCTCAAAATTAATTCCTTGTACCAAGACAATCTGGATATAGCACATGTTGTTGCCTGTTGACATCCTAACAAGAGTGTTGTCCCTCTCCTGACAGAAGTCACGCACTTTCCAGCCCTTGGAAAGTAGTGTGTTTGCATTGAATAAGTAGTGTGGGTTTTAAAGAAAAGATCTGGAGATAAATTGCACTTTTTTTTAAAAAATGCAGAATTAAAACAATGTGAATTAAAGGAAAGTATTAGATGTAATAAATAATAAAAATAATGCATTTAATAGAGTTTGCTATCTTAGACGAAATTCAATTTTGACTACATATAATTGGTCTCCTATAGGATAAATACTGCAAAATCACTCTACAGAATTTCCCATATAGGGAAGATAGACACCACTGAGTGAGTGGTAGAAGCTGTTTCTCTAATGATACAGAGACAACAAATAAAGATAAAAAAATGTAGAGATGTTGTCACAGTGCTTGGCAATGTAGGCATCAATAGCAGTAGAAAATGCAGAGGGTCAACACGGACTAGAAGCAGGGAGACTCAAATTAGTGGCTTTGGGTGAAAATATGATCCAAGACACAGAGGAGAGATACCTAGGAACTGTGGTGTAAGGAAAACTCCTGAAGCAATTGAGGCTATCACGTTAGGTATAGGTCCAAGGAACAGTGATCTTTACAGGCAGAGACAAGTTTACAAGAAAGGCTGAGTACCATAGCTTGGCTAAAGAGTAGCTAGCAGGGAACATGTTAGTGGACTGTTACTGAAGGATGCAGTCAACCAGGAGCACACTCAAACTTTATAGCACAATAAAAAGAGGTGTAAAAAGGAGCAGAGGGATGAAATTATGAAAGGAAATTTTAGACTGAATAATCAAGATTTATTTTGCTTGGGAATGATCTCACAAAGGAAGCAATAGAAGTTCTATAGCTAGGAAAAATTGAAATGAAAGTGGACAAAATGTTAGTGCATATACAATGGAGAACAGTCTGGCAAAGAAATAGATTAAATGGTTTAAGCGTTACATAATTTGTGTTTATGTTCTAAATTGCACTGGCATAAAAAAAGTTACTGTTCTTTGTCTGTCTGTAAAACAAGCTGAACAGAATCTATTCACAGAATCTGTTGTTTAATCTAAAGTTGTTTTGTTAAGATTTTGATGGTTATCTATTACCTTCTTTGTTTTTCTTGTCATAAAATCAACTCTAAATTCCTGCAGCAGGAACATGGAGAAACAACACCAAAACTCTATTTCTGCACATGGAGTATCCTCACTGTTCCTCTGAGGCAGATATTCCTTACATATTTTTTGGAGGGGACAGAATGTCTGATCCGTGAGAAAATTAACTCAGGATTTAGAAAAGTTTCTACTGTAACTATTTAAATGCAATTTTCTCCATCACATTTCCACAACATTCACAGAGCTGTCATGTGCAAGGCATCTGATTGTGAGTCATATAAAGATGTACTTTGCAAAATAAAAACATGGTTTTGGAGGGGGACTAGCTGAGCCATCAAATCCAGTCCACTTCCCACAGTGGCAAACAACCGTAAAAAAGATATTTCGTTCAAGAGAATGCACAAAACATCTGCTCCAGACTCCCTACTTCCCACTGATAAAACACTTCCCAAAACTCTGGTATATTTCTGGCCTGAATAGGACAAGAAAGCGGTAGGAATGGAGAAGGGAGCAGCACAGAATCACAGAATCACAGGATGTTAGGGATTGGAAGGGACCTCGAAAGATCATCCAGTCCAATTCCCCTGCCGGAGCAGGAACACCCAGATCAGATCACTGGGATGCTGTAACTGAACTTCCGTTTGACACATGTGAGGAGAGTCCACATAAGTTTACTTCGCAGCTCTAAGTTTTCCAGTGAGGATCAGCTTCAGGTCCCACAGTCCCACGCCCTGCTCACTAACACATGTTGCCTCGCGTAATGACAGCTCTCCTACTCTCTTCAGTACGCATGGTCTCTAAGGCAGCATGTAAAAAGCATATGCTATGGCTGCCTGTGCTACATTTGTTTTGCAGAGGACTGTAGTCTTCAGGGCTGCCAATGTCTNGTGAGAAAATTAACTCAGGATTTAGAAAAGTTTCTACTGTAACTATTTAAATGCAATTTTCTCCATCACATTTCCACAACATTCACAGAGCTGTCATGTGCAAGGCATCTGATTGTGAGTCATATAAAGATGTACTTTGCAAAATAAAAACATGGTTTTGGAGGGGGACTAGCTGAGCCATCAAATCCAGTCCACTTCCCACAGTGGCAAACAACCGTAAAAAAGATATTTCGTTCAAGAGAATGCACAAAACATCTGCTCCAGACTCCCTACTTCCCACTGATAAAACACTTCCCAAAACTCTGGTATATTTCTGGCCTGAATAGGACAAGAAAGCGGTAGGAATGGAGAAGGGAGCAGCACAGAATCACAGAATCACAGGATGTTAGGGATTGGAAGGGACCTCGAAAGATCATCCAGTCCAATCCCCCTGCCGGAGCAGGAACACCCAGATCAGATCACTGGGATGCTGTAACTGAACTTCCGTTTGACACATGTGAGGAGAGTCCACATAAGTTTACTTCGCAGCTCTAAGTTTTCCAGTGAGGATCAGCTTCAGGTCCCACAGTCCCACGCCCTGCTCACTAACACATGTTGCCTCGCGTAATGACAGCTCTCCTACTCTCTTCAGTACGCATGGTCTCTAAGGCAGCATGTAAAAAGCATATGCTATGGCTGCCTGTGCTACATTTGTTTTGCAGAGGACTGTAGTCTTCAGGGCTGCCAATGTCTATATAACATCAAAGTTCACAACAGTAAACCCTTCCTGCTCCCTCTTCTCCCCCTTTTCACTCCTCACTGGTCCTTTACTTTTACTGTTATTTTTTTTCTCATTCTAGATGTCTGGAATGGTTGCATGGACACAGACCAAGACATGTCCTACGTGGCTGCAGAACTAAGGAGGAAACACTTGGAACAACTTCTGTTTCCTTTAGTATTTTAAAAAATAACTCTGGAATTACACAGAAACCAAAATGGTAGGGCATGAGTGTTAACTGGCTGAAACTTCAAAGAAGATATTCCTCTTGAAAACATCCTACTTTGCCTGTTATGAATATTAAAACCTTTGTTAATTAGGCAAGCAGGTGTTAATTGGTTATGAAAAAAACTTAGCAACTTGTCTGTGACTGTTTTTGACTGTTGCTTGAAGAGACAGAGGCAAACCTGCTTTTCTTCCTGCAGACAATTATGGCGCGAGGTTCTTAAGCAATGTCTAGGTAGAAAACAAAGCTTACCACTCATTCTTATTTCACCTTCTAACAACATTAAATCTTTTTGGAGTAATTTGTTTTTAAATCCTAGAGGCTCCCTTAATAAGACGTAAAAGTCATATTTTCAGAATAAAACGATGCTTTCTTTGGAAGGATGGGTCTGTAACATTGAAAAGGAAACACAAATGCTGACTACAATCCAAACGGCACATTATAATAATTTTTTGTGTACTGCTCCACAGTATAAATGTTGTTGCTTGTAAGTTTTCATAACAGTAGTAATAAAAAATGTAGACAAGGGTACAGAAGAGGGTGGACAAGATTTGCCTCCCAGCTAATCTCCTCTAGAGACATGGTTTGATTTTACTGGAGTTTTTGACATCAAAATACATTGCATACCCCAGGGTATGATCTCTATCAAGCATTTTTAGGTTGATAAAATAGAAATATTTCAAATTAAAACGATGAGACACTTCCTTATTACTATCACAGCCTTCCCATTCTAGCTATCTGCAGTAAATCCTAAAAGTGAGTCATGCTGCTGTAGGAAAACAATTTATCCAGTGATAATGTCCCATCAAGCACAATCGGTTGGCAGCTTTTACGCTATTATTTCAAGGAAAAGCAAGTTGCCTTATTCTTCATGTGAATGGCATCATGCCAGGTACTGACTGAAAGAGACTGAAAAACTACAAATTCGTGTACTGTTATCTTTATTTCTTTATTTCTTTATTGTGACCTGGTTGGGAAGAGATGTGGAGAGCAGGCACAGTGGGAAGGAGAAATGCTAGGAGTGAGCATGGGATGCAATTAATCAGAAATCTGATGAGACTGGGTGACAAAAGGGATAAGAATATGGGACATGGAACCATACAAACTGATTATATTGCGTCTGTAGTCATCAAAGATAACTGCAAAAAGATGACTATTCCCTGACTTCTGTGAAAGAATCTGGTTGATTTGGTAACATTTTCCACTGCACCAGTAACTACCTGAACCCTTAAAAACAATGATGGAATGGAACTAAAGTAGGATAAAAATAAAATGCTTTCAGAGAGTGACCTAGTCTTCAGAACTAGGTTCATCCAAATCACCTTTAAGCCTGAGAGAAGGACAAAAATTTCTACCAGTTTGGGAACATCCACTAAAAGGAATTTGATGAGTCAGGTCTGGTGACTGCTATCTTACAGAGCCATATTATTCAGAATTTCATAATTTTTCTAGTACTACATTCAGTCTATGATTAAAAAAATCTTAATTTTGATTAACAAATTAATTAATGGACAGGACCTACACATCTTCTCCAGCGTGCTAGGTCATAAAGGAATATCTATCCCACAAAAAAAAAAAACCAAACAAAAACCATCAGGGAAGGAATCAAGTATACTTCAGAATCCTTTAAACTTTCTCTAGACACTTTCAATTTTTTATGCAAGCTGTCTTCTGCTTGTAATATAATGCAGTAGGGGTGGATCAGAACGCACAAATCAATCTCTGCCTGAAATGTTAGAAAGCTGCTTCTGCTAGACAGCAAGTACAACTTTTCAAGGAGACTATATCTGTGCCTTGTTTCATTTTCAATGGCTTCCAAACATGAAAATCTAGACTGTCTGACCCAAAACCAAGAAATGTTTATTCTTTCCCTCACTGTGATATAACTTATATATTAAAAAATCCATCTAAATAAGTCCACAGAAGAATTTCTATTTGGTGTCATGGAGATCTGATGGATTATTCTGGTGTTGACAGCAAAACCCAAGGTTTACCTCAGGAATCTTCTGATAAATGAGAAACTGTGACAGAAGCATCTTTAATCGTGGCACCAATTCAAACAAACAAATCACAATGTATGTAACATATGGTCTGCTTTGTCATCCCCTGCTTGTAAAATCACCAGCAATCCATCTTGGTAAACATATCTGTACTGTTGTAGAACATAATGCTAAAAATACCTGAAATAAATAGTGCACATTTTCAGTAACTCTATTTTTCAAGCTTAAATCCTATTTCTGATGTTTCATAACCTCAAATAACTTTCATTATCTTTTACCAATCCAGCACATGAACCAGTTTGCTAGTCTCAGAGTCAAAAATCAATTTATATGCAAAAATGTGTTTAATTTGAGGAGCATTATTTAATAAAGTGCTAAACTTCCACATAAATGCTCATGTATCTACATGTAAATCTACTCATGTATATGTATTGTGAAATATTTTGACTTTGTAATTTTAAAGTCAGTGAGGAAAACAAATCTAGGATACTGGAATATCTCTAAATAGCAACTTGGTAAAAGCAGAGTCTGTTAGGCTTTGGTTGAGGATATCATGTTTCTGTAGTGAATTCATTCACCAGAAGGTGCCAGTCTTGGTCCATAAAACCAAGAATCTAGTAATTGCATTTCACTAAATTCTGTTACACGGATTTAAGTGGAAACTAAAAGCACAGAGTTCTGGTGTCAAAGGAGGCAGCAGCTAACGAACTCTGCAGGTAGAACACACACACACACAAATCCAAAACAAACATAATACTCCGTAACAAATCTAGGAAAAAGATTATTGATTCTTTACTGATTTTTACATTGGTGAAAAAAAATAATGTTATCCCCATGAGGGAAAAGACAGAGGAAATGGCAGCTTGTGGGTTGCCATTACAGAAGGTATTTCTCTCCTCAGGTTATATGCACTTGCTGTTCCTTTTAGTACTTTTTATTTTTATGTTTTGATTGATGTGGAATAAGCATGGATCATTACAGCTGAGAGTGTTTAGACTGAAGTACTGTGTTTGATCTGTTGAAGTTGATTTTAGTTCATGAACATGCCTCCAGAGACACACATCCAACTATCTACAGCAATGTGTGTAACGTGACTTCTTTTCCTAATGTTATAGATCCTCCCTAGATTAAAAAAAAAAAGCCTAAAGCCTGGGTGGTCATAATGTGACTCTCTTACGCACCACTTTTGTCTAGTACATGCAAACACAATATTTGTAATGTTTTACAATGGTATAACTTCAAGCTATTGTTTACTTTGCCATTAGCTTTCCATCTTTTGCAGGACTTCTTCCTTGTTCAAAAGTTTGTCTCCATGCATCACGAGAATGCAGTCTGCTTCATGCATGAATCTCTAACCTGTTCCTCACACTGATGCTTCAGCCTAAGTGCTCCACCACCTCAGTGAAATGTGCAGTGAAAATAGCTGGATACACAGATAGACGCCTGAAATTTGCTGTGGTTTGGAGTCTGTCATGCAGGCAGACACAGAAGCTGACAAAGGCTGAGAGTTGCCGTGTGGAGTAACACCTTCATCCTGAATTTATTCCAGCAATTAGACTATCACAGCTACCACATGTCATTGCCCTGATTAAGAAAGAGGAGAACAAGGAGCTGTGAAGAGGAGAGAAAAATGCACTCGGCCTGTTTTCTGAGAAACATTGAATAAACCATGACAAAAGGGATCCATTTCTGTACTCTGGCAGTTAAAGAAATGTGAAAAGATGCTGTGAAAACAGGTGGTAAACATCAAAAAAACCCAAACCCCAAATACGTATCTGAATGCTCATGAACAGAAGGGATGGAGGTTGGGCTGGAAAAGCAGTTTAATTTGAGAACAGTGATACTGAGAGAATTATATTTTCCCCCAGACCTTTGTGATCAGGTGTTTGAATACTTTCCTGGATAAACACCCTGGGTCAGGTCATTTCACAACTTTGATATGAGACATCTAAGGAGCAGCAGGCGGCACTTTGCTTTGTTAATGCTGAACTAATGGTCTCAGCATGATATTAGGGGACATAAAATGACTGGAGGGGCTCTCTTTCAGGTAAGATATAAAACTGAAGTCCTCGACAATTAGATTTCTGAAAGGATCTTAAGAGGAGCCTAAACAAATTGCTTCCTGCGATTTCCCTTGATTTCCTGTGTCAATGCACATATGCATCTATGCAAAGCTCCGAGTCTGTTAGTTTACCCCAATAACTTCTGGAAAACACCTGCTGGCAAAATTTGGTTGAATTTGACAGAGCAGGAGAAGTCTCAAAATCCCCATGCATTTCATGTTACTAGGTGTCCAGGTAAGGAAGAGAGATCCCATCTGAACATCTGAACAAAGCCAAAGCACGGAGAAAAAACATGTGTCTCTTGCTAGATGTGGAGGTTCAACTTTTCAGGCAAGAGTTCTTTGCTACCTGGTTGCTCAAGCGTCAATAATGCGTGTCTTCTCACTGGAGCTTTTCCTCCGGTTGATGCAGTCATAACAGTGCTCGCCTCTGTAGAATCTCTGACATCTAATAAGAAGTGAGCTTCAACAGCAGCCTTATTAAAATTCACTTACAAAATAAATCAGCCACAAAACACAAATCCATAGGAATCTAAGCTTCATTAGTTCCACTTCCAATAGAACTATCTGTTTGCTTACCATGATTTTCCTGCAGTTTCTCTGCAACTGTAGACAGGATTTTTTCCCCCTACTTCCTGGACCTTTGGTATGTTTAATCAAAGTTTATATAGGTCATGTAAATTCTGCAGAAATAAAGGATCTGCACGCTAGCATTCTGTTTTCTATTCTATTGTGTTTGTGCTATTACCACTGATTTCAATGGGACAATTCAGGAAGGAAGATACTACTCACTATCAGACTAGGGGTGGGATTCATCTCTCCAAACTTTGTGCATTTACAGTGGAGACATCCACATCTGAGCTAATTATCTTAACTCCCTTTACAGTCAGAGGAAAGAAATAAGTGCTTCCAAGTGTGATTCATCTCCTCCCAAGGCTGACATCTAAAACAGGCCAGATGAATCACCCTCTAGAAGTGTTCTTTCTCTCCTCTGACTGTAAAGGGAGTTTGTACAACTATCTTACACACAGATCTCTCATGTTGCACAAGTCCAAATATAGGTGATGTGTCAGAATTTTACACATCTCAATTGTATCTGAATTATGCCAGGATTACTGTGGAGTCCCTAACCTGGAAAGTAATGGCATGAAGTAATGATTACGGATCTTAAAAAGTACTTAAATCTCATAGGTGCTTCTTGAGACAAGTTGAACTGTAAACATTGGTGACTAAAGGAACAGCACTGTTTTGTCTTAGAATGATGTTTCTCCTACACGAAACACATGAACCATCATGCTGTTTCCTATCTGAAGGAATAATTAGTTAATGGGCCTTCGACCCCAAATTTGGGGGAAACGATAGTTTTTTGATTTTCTCTTTTCCCAGCTGGTTTGCTATGGCTCATATGATTCAAGTCCAGTTGTTTTTGGTAGAGCTGGAATTGGGACACAAGGCTTTTGTGTGCTATCAATTACTTTGATTTCCCCCCGTATTTTTCCTACAAATAGAAGTTCACTATCTAAAGAAGCATAGAGACCCCTACATACACAGCCCCCTATACATTATTTCCAGTCCTTCTGAAAAAATACTAAATAATATCACTCACACTAGAACTCAGGGAAGCAACCCATTTCAAAGTGCTAACGTTCCTGTAAAGATTTTAAACGCTTGTCTTCAATTTAACTAAGTGCCCATTTCACAGCAGTAAGCAGGCAGATGGCTCTGTTCTCTTTCTGTCACAGCATCCATTTTATGGTTTTATCTACCGTGCTGAAACACTTTTTGCCTCAAAAATCTTATTTAATGCAATGTCTTGCAAACACTTAGAAGTCTAGTCAGTATTGCTTTTTTATTGTTTTTATTTTTAATTTTGGCTTTCTTTCATGGACTGTCTTTGATTTATTAACCTTTTATAAATTTGGTTTTATATATATTTTTGCTATCTCTTTTGACTTAACGGAACATACTCCAGCATTACAGGAATTCTAGTATGATGAGGATAATTTGCAAAAACATCTACAAGAATAATGTAAAAATATGGAAGCTCTAACTGACCCAGTGAGCATAATTCCTGTAATAAAACGACAAGCATTTGAGATAATGTTCACATAGGTCTATTTTGCTTCTCTTTGCCAAATGTAAAGGGATGTGACTACAGTTAGAACTTGTATCTCTTAAAACTTTTTGCACTATACAGCATAACTTCATGCATCACTGCACTTTTGGTCTCCTAGGACCAATGAAACAGGCATATTTTACATCAAACTTCATTTACCAGAATATGCAAATCCCTGCATCCCCCTCTTTCAGCTTCCCCGATTCCTGTAGACTAAGTGCATTTATGTAGGCAGGAAGCAAAATCTGTGCCTTGTATGAAAGAATGAAAAAACCCTACAACACTGAGAGTGATTCTGTAGTACAATATGTGTGAGCAGACAGAAAAAGCAGCAGATACATGAGCATCTCATTAGGAGACCATCCTTCTAATACTGTGGCTAGACACATTACCCTGAGCATGATTGTGTGCAATCCCGTTGACAGACATATACCTCCTGCATCATTATAATTTCAAATAATTCTGCCACAAACCAAAACAACTTACACAAGCAAAGGGTAGAAATAGAACCTGATACTGCTGTAACTTTACCTCCTTTACTGTCAGTGTGGCAGCAAGCACAGGGGATGACACTTTCTCTTATGAGTTTGCATGTTTTAACAGTGGTGAAGAGGTCAGGGTCTGGGTTCCTGGGAGCCTGTGGTGCTATTGCCTGATTACACACAGATCCAGATTCTGTCACTGTGTTTTCTAGAGGTGTACCCTGTGCTGGGGCAAGCAATCACATGAGTCATATCCGCTGATGAGGACCTAGAGATTTCACAAAGGTGATCCTCTCAGTCTTTGCAGTGCAGGATGTCAGATTTATTCCATACACCTAAGACAATGGTACAGAAAAGAGAAGGGTCTGAAATTTTCCCACTGACACATTCATCTTTTCTCACCGCATACATCAGGTTTATTTAATATTTGTTAGTAGCTGTCAAATCCCACAGCTTGACAGAGGTGAGGCTTCTGCTCCTTGTCCTCAGGTTCCGCCAGTAGCAAAGCTGGGCACGCGTCCCCTGTAGGCACACATACACACAGTACTTATGGACATACACACACAGCCGGCAGCACAGACCAACATGGACAGAAAGTGCAGCTCTCACATGAATGCACACAGTGCCAACGGTCTGATCCTGCTGCCCTCTCTGGCTGAGCAAGATGGAGGTCCATTACTGGTTTCATATGTGTACACATGCACAAGGTGGATGCCTCCAGCAGCTGGACTCAGACACCCAGTCTGCCCAGTATCAGCTGCTAGATGCCACTAGATGCCAGTCTCCCCAGATACTGGCAGCTGCACTTAGAATCCCCTGAGGCTGCAGCCCCACTAGGGTTGCTGGTTGAGATCAGACCACTTTACACAGAGCAGCACACACACAGCTTCCCTGAGCACCTGGGCTCAGATGCTGGCTCTTCCCCAGCAGGGATGCCCTAGCCACCAGTGCCTCATGCACACATACACAAATAATCTTTCAATCAACCCCCAGACCCCACAGTTTCTCTGGGAGCTGTCTCAAACCTCCTGGCCCCTCCAGTAGCCAGCCCACAGATCTCTCCAGGATCCAGCTTTGACATGTGTCTCCAAAGCTCTTACCCTACTCACTGGCCAGTCCTGCTTGGTATTCACTGCCCATCACATGCAGACTCCAGTTTGCTGTGCTCAGACCCCAAACACACACATGCACACAGAATAGAGTACCTCACCCAGGAAAAGAATTGGAAACAGAATTTAATGAGAAGACAGGAGAGACTGTGCTGACAAGGCACACAGCAAGGCCACACCAACATGCTGACCAGCAAGGTGTTTAGAGGCAACTGTCATCTTTTTTTCCCCCTTATACCTCTGTTGTCCCACTCTTTCTCTGCCTCGTTTCACTTCAATCCATCCCTTTCTCCACCTTTGGTTTCTCCCTTAAGCATCTCATAATAAGTCTTGCACAATTCCAGGATGCTCTTCCCCTGCATCCTCTAATGAGCCCCATCCTGCAGGGCCCGTGGGGCTGATGGTCTCTGGGACAGCCCTGGGGGACCAGGACAGGAGCTGGTGTCTCTGACTGGGGCAGTGAGGCTCCCTTGCTGCATTCTGTCTCTGTGCTGCTCTGTCAGTGTGAGATGAGCTTTACACGCCATAAGAATACTATTCATATGTTTTTAAACTCACAGTAAGAAACAACATCTTTAAAATAAGTTCAGATAGAAACTACATTCCAGAGCTGTCAGTACAGGATTAATTTATTCTCCTTCTGCTTTGTTCGTCGTCTCTTCTGTGGTTGGTAGATATAGCAAGGATACGAAGGTCAAGAGCAGCATTTCAAAGTATAAAAGACAACAAAATACAAGACAAAACACTAAGACACTCCAACTGGGTGTCCAACGGAGAGGTACCACCAGGTACTTAAGTACTTAAGGAGATAGGTATCATCACTCATTGTGATTCATGCCCTTCCAGTGGTGCAGGATCCTTTACATGATTACTGCTTTCACCTCACTCACATTTCCTGCAAATACAGGGTTCACATTGCATAAAAAGTGTAATATTAAACACAGAGAACACTTTCTGAACAACTAAACACACAGTCTTTAACAACAGTAAGAGCTGCATCACTCTTCATGTGTGCCGTTCAAAACTGTGATTACAGGTTGACAAATCTGAAGTAAGAGCCTGAATGTTGTGCCAGTGTCTTCATCTAACTCCAGGTAGATACAGATTACAGTCAGGAGAAAAATGACCATTCCTGGTACCCTGACAGCGAAATAGAAAAAAAAAAAGAATTACAAACAAGAAAGGCTTACCTTTGCATCCATCATTAAATCTAAGTTCTGGGTTTCTTTTCCCTTATTTTACACTTTGGACNCGAAATAGAAAAAAAAAAAGAATTACAAACAAGAAAGGTTAACCTTTGCATGAATCATTAAACCAAAGGTCTGTGACACTTTCCACTTATCTTGCACTCTGGCCTTGGAGATTAACCCAGGCATTCTTTTATGTTCAGGTTTCACAGTTCAATGCTGAACATTTGGGACCAAAGGAACACTCCACCAAATTGAGCTAATCAAGGAGTTTCTAAATACAATCAAAGTGAAGGCAACTAACCTATGCATTGATTTCCATGACTATTGTAACTTTTTTTGGAAGCTGTTTGGATGCCACCACAAGTACTCAATTATATAATAATCTAATGCCTTATTCTAGTAGTTAAAAACAATCTAATCATTAAAAATGAGCAATGGTATTCTGCTGCATACGTTCTAGGAGAAGTTAGCAGATACGTCTATTTTGATTCAATTTGAGGAGTATTTTAGGCTGTCAGAAAATATGCCATAGTTACCTTGAAAAATTGCAATGTTTCCCTAAGACCAGAAGCACTGGTAACACACCAAGATCCTCACTGCAATGATGTGTGCTTAAATCATTGCATGTTTTCAGACTTTCAGTAGCTCAGGTAAAGTTGTTTGAACATTAAACATTTTTCTGTGTTTGCTTAATGATGACAATTTAAATTGTACTGATTATAAGATAGAGACCTTTAAGTTAAGAGAAATTTGACATGAGAAATTCATGCTTTGAAGGACATTATTGGTGGATGGGACTGTACATAGAACTTTCTGATGGCTGAGCCAGGTCATGCACACATGTACAAAGTGATAGCTTGCTGCCAGAGATTTATTTCTGCTGGTTGCTTTCCTTTTCCTCTGTTGCAAATGCCATGCTCCAGGCTGCATGTCATTCCAAGTACCATGTGAGGAAATATGAAAAAGAGACCCAGCAAATGTCCTCAGTCTATGACTTGACAAGTCCGAAAAATGTGTGAACAGAGCTAGATGTTGAACTACCTCTTCCACTCTGTAAATCCCCCTGAATTTAGAAGTGTACTTCTTTTACATGTTTACTCTGCTAAAATCAACCTGATGCTCAGTACTGAGAAACTAGTGAAGGCTCGTTGCTCTCATGCCTACACTTGCAGTCTTGGCATAATTGTGTCTTTCAGAAAACTACATCTATTGCATTTGGCTGAGTATACTGACACTTCAGAGTACCTTTTATGAATACTGAGCCCCTGCTTAACTCTGTTTCTGCTCTTCTGATTTAATTTATTTAGGTACCTGGAAACCTCTGCAAAAAATAACTATAAATAAACATAGTTTCATTGTAAAATTGTAGTCCTTTTGGAGCACAAAAACCACCTTGAACCAGCTAACTTTTAATATTAATGTTAATATTAATGACCATATTAATTACAGGACACTCATTTAGTGTTGAAGACATTATTATTCACACTCAAAAAGTGTTCTTTACCATATCATAGACTTTTAAAATTGTTGCAATATACGGATGTAATACTATTGGATTTGTGGTTAATTCTATTTGTCTATGTCTTATAATATAAAACTAACCTTTGACAATGAGTGAATAATTTCTCCCAATAACAGCAAAGATGGATGAGGACTAGTTCTTTTCTTATGAGGCAGTGTGGACTCCCTTGTTTAGAACAAATGAGAGTATTGCATGTACAAAGCAAGTAGGATTGGGGCTAAGTAACACTTAGCAACAAAATAAGGCACAAAAATTGAGGTCAGTTACAGGGCTTTTTTGTCATTGTCTAAATTATGGCCTTACCACTGATTTTACGATAAGATTTTGTGCATGTAGCTTGGATAATGGGTAAAAACAATTTTTCTATGTGCCATGTAGCATTCTCTCTAATGTGACTCATTAATTTACCGTGCAGAGCAATGATAGCTCAACCAGGTTGATATTTTTAAAGTTAATGAGCCACTGATTAGTATCTGAGTAAGTGAAGCTAACAAGATATGCTCTCTTCCTGTGATTTATAGTGATGAATTAATTAATTTGAAACCAAATTCCATCTCCAGTGAAATACATGTTACGTGCTTCTCCTGCTAGCTTCATAACATTGAACAACTGCTGAATGTGTAGACTGAATGTGAAGCTTTGCTAATGGTATACCAATGTTCAAATTACACTCTGTGAATGTATTCATACATGTACTTTAAATGTATAGAATCTAAGAATCATAGAACAGTTAGGGCCGGAAAGGACCGTAGAGATCACCTAGTTCCAACCCCCCTGCCATGGGCAGGGACACCTCCCACTAGCCCAGGTTGCTCAAAGCCTCATCCAGCCTGGCCTTGAACCCCTCCAGGGATGGGGCATCCACAGCTTCTCTGGGCAACCCGGGCCACCGCCTCACCACCCTCACAGTAAAGAATTTCTTCCTAATATCTAATCTAAATCTGCCCTTTTCCAATTTAAATCCATTATCCCTCATGCTGTCACTAGATGCCCTTGTAAAAAGTCCCTTCCCATCTCTCCTGTAGGCCCCGTTCAGGTACTAGAAGGCCACTATAAGGTCTCCCTGAAGCCACCTTTTCTCCAGGCTGAACAACCCCAGCTGTCTCAGCCTGTCCTCATAGGGAAGATGCTCCAGCTCTTTGACCTTTGTGGCTCTCCTCTGAACCCGCTCCAACAGCTCAACGTCCTTTTTGTGTTCGGGGGCCCAGACCTGGATGCAGTACTCCAGGGGGAGCCTCACGAGAGCAGAGTAGAGGGGCAGAATCACCTGCCTTCACCTGTTGGCCACGCTCCTCTTGATGCAGCCCAGGATACAATTGGCTTTCTGGATGCAATCGCACACTATGGGCTAATGTTCAGTTTTTCATCTACCGACACCCCCAAGTCCTTCTCCTTAGGGCTGCTCTCTATCCATTGTCCACCCAGCCTATATTTGTGCTTTGGATTGCCTCGACCCATGTTCAGGACCTTGCACTTGGCTTTG
>VZTO01026651.1:57728-69365 GCA_013400615.1 Syrrhaptes paradoxus
TCTGCAAAAAATAACTATAAATAAACATAGTTTCATTGTAAAATTGTAGTCCTTTTGGAGCACAAAAACCACCTTGAACCAGCTAACTTTTAATATTAATGTTAATATTAATGACCATATTAATTACAGGACACTCATTTAGTGTTGAAGACATTATTATTCACACTCAAAAAGTGTTCTTTACCATATCATAGACTTTTAAAATTGTTGCAATATACGGATGTAATACTATTGGATTTGTGGTTAATTCTATTTGTCTATGTCTTATAATATAAAACTAACCTTTGACAATGAGTGAATAATTTCTCCCAATAATAGCAAAGATGGATGAGGACTAGTTCTTTTCTTATGAGGCAGTGTGGACTCCCTTGTTTAGAACAAATGAGAGTATTGCATGTACAAAGCAAGTAGGATTGGGGCTAAGTAACACTTAGCAACAAAATAAGGCACAAAAATTGAGGTCAGTTACAGGGCTTTTTTGTCATTGTCTAAATTATGGCCTTACCACTGATTTTACGATAAGATTTTGTGCATGTAGCTTGGATAATGGGTAAAAACAATTTTTCTATGTGCCATGTAGCATTCTCTCTAATGTGACTCATTAATTTACCGTGCAGAGCAATGATAGCTCAACCAGGTTGATATTTTTAAAGTTAATGAGCCACTGATTAGTATCTGAGTAAGTGAAGCTAACAAGATATGCTCTCTTCCTGTGATTTATAGTGATGAATTAATTAATTTGAAACCAAATTCCATCTCCAGTGAAATACATGTTACGTGCTTCTCCTGCTAGCTTCATAACATTGAACAACTGCTGAATGTGTAGACTGAATGTGAAGCTTTGCTAATGGTATACCAATGTTCAAATTACACTCTGTGAATGTATTCATACATGTACTTTAAATGTATAGAATCTAAGAATCATAGAACAGTTAGGGCCGGAAAGGACCGTAGAGATCACCTAGTTCCAACCCCCCTGCCATGGGCAGGGACACCTCCCACTAGCCCAGGTTGCTCAAAGCCTCATCCAGCCTGGCCTTGAACCCCTCCAGGGATGGGGCATCCACAGCTTCTCTGGGCAACCCGGGCCACCGCCTCACCACCCTCACAGTAAAGAATTTCTTCCTAATATCTAATCTAAATCTGCCCTTTTCCAATTTAAATCCATTATCCCTCATGCTGTCACTAGATGCCCTTGTAAAAAGTCCCTTCCCATCTCTCCTGTAGGCCCCGTTCAGGTACTAGAAGGCCACTATAAGGTCTCCCTGAAGCCACCTTTTCTCCAGGCTGAACAACCCCAGCTGTCTCAGCCTGTCCTCATAGGGAAGATGCTCCAGCCCTTTGACCTTTGTGGCTCTCCTCTGAACCCGCTCCAACAGCTCAACATCCTTTTTGTGTTCGGGGGCCCATTTTCAATGTTTGGAGTTTTGAAGATCTTTAATCTTTTTCTTTCACAGGTTCCACTAAAATATTTTTTAGGAGAAACAGAATTTGTGGAGAAAGATACATTAAGCGCACACTTTTCTTTATTCAAAAACTAACTACCTCAGAACAAAACTTTTAAACAAGTATATCTCATGTGTACATGAACAATCACACATTCCTTCTTCCATCAGAAAATCAACAAAACCAGCCTGAGCACTTGTAACTCTGCATTGAGAACAAAAACTGAAATAAAATTCTGTTGACAGACATTGTATTCAAGAAGGTGAGAAGCGAAAAATCATTTGGTAGAAATGTCACATGACCTTGAACGCTATTGTGACTGAAATCACGTCTCAACCAGTACACTGTCTTGTTGAACATTAGTTGTCTTAAGATAATTGTAACAGAGACTTGGTTTTACTTCTCTTTTTTAATGAGAAAAAAAATANCGACCATCCAGCCAATTCCAATGTAGAAGTGAATTAAAAATATTAGAAGGTGAAAACTGGTAACAGCATTCTATGTGCATCAAATGTGGTAAGACTAGAGAAATAATATATTCCTCTTAAGATATCTCTAAAGAAATAATATGTCTTTTAATGCTAGTGAATGGAGATAATTTCTAACTTCCTTTTCCCTTCAGAAATGCTGTTTTAGGAATTGCAGCTTTTCAACCGCTAGTACTTTGAGCACTAGTGTTAATCTTTCCTCTATTTCATTGGACAAATCATGTGATAGCCTTTTATGCTGACCTGTACAACGCAGGTCTGGAGACTGTTACCATGCACAGAATTTGAGTGTACCCCAGCATTGATATTTGTGCATCTAACGTTCCATCATGCTTCCTTGTGTATACACTGTATGACCTGAAAGTCACACAGTTTTACTACCAATGTGAATGTCACATTCAGAAGGTGAAAAAGAAGGAAAGTTCTTGCTTTAAAAGTGTAGGTTTAAATAATCTTCACATTTCCCTTCCCTTCCCTTCCCTTCCCTTCCCTTCCCTTCCCTTCCCTTCCCTTCCTTTCCCTTTTTTTCCCATGTTAAAAGCACATATAATTTATTCCCAAATTAGTGTTGCATTATCCCCAACTTTACAAATGATTAAGTGAAACATACTTGTGTGAAACCAAACATATGTAGATGGAGAACAAGTCAAAAATACTCCTGATACTAATAATGTAGATACTTGATACTGGGAATATTTTTAAAATATTTGGAATGTGGAGGGCTACTATCATCTTTATCTTTTATAATCTTTTGGTTTATTTTTTCCAGGAAGAGATAACCCGGTTTCATAGATAACGGGTAATGTTTTATATTCCTGGTAAGATTCTAAAAAGACTTGTGTTTTTCATAACTCTAAACCGATGTTCATATTTTATTACTAATTTGATAAAGACATTTTTCTTGCATGTTGCTTTGAGGATAATGCCTAAATATCACACAAAAAAAATTAACAACTTTCATTAGTTATTTTGGGTTTTTTTATTGGTTATACAGCTTTTCCCAATTTTCTGATTTCTGCTACTTTATCATTCATTTTATTTCAGTACCTTGAAAACTGCATTTACTCTAGGTATGATACTAGAGATATTACTATGAACTATTCAGTATTAAACATCTGATTAAGGTGGTTCCATTTCTCTCTCTTCTGTTTCCAAGATTAACTGGAACATTATGGATGATTGATTATGTTATTTTTCAAAGAGAACTTGACATAATCTAAATGAAATTGGACATCCTTTATTCAAATCCCATTCTGAGCAACTGCAGAATTTTTCTACAGAAAACATCATAGGGAATTATTGCATCAAAATTCTCTCTCATAATTTTATTATAAGTTCTAATAGCATTTTCTTCTTTAGTTCTTCAGTTCTGGTTCTGAAAAATTAGATACAAATCTAAGCTTTTACTAATGAATTTTCTCATTGTTGTGATTCTAGAAAACAGTTTTTTAAAAGATGACTAATACAAAAAATAATTAATTTAACAGGTTTTGGAGATTTTCAGGAGTTTCATTTAAAAATTGAGATGTTCAAATCAAACCCCTTCCTCCCAAGAACACAATTTTCAATGTTTGGAGTTTTGAAGATCTTTAAGCTTTTTCTTTCACAGGTTCCACTAAAATATTTTTTAGGAGAAACAGAATTTGTGGAGAAAGATACGTTAAGCGCACACTTTTCTTTATTCAAAAACTAACTACCTCAGAACAAAACTTTTAAACAAGTATATCTCGTGTACATGAACAATCCCACATTCCTTCTTCCATCAGAAAATCAACAAAACCAGCCTGAGCACTTGTAACTCTGCATTGAGAACAAAAACTGAAATAAAATTCTGTTGACACACATTGTATTCAAGAAGGTGAGAAGCGAAAAATCATTTGGTAGAAATGTCACATGACCTTGAACGCTATTGTGACTGAAATCACGTCCCAACCAGTACACTGTCTTGTTGAACATTAGTTGTCTTAAGATAATTGTAACAGAGACTTGGTTTTACTTCTCTTTTTTAATGAGAAAAAAAATCAGTTTCATTGAATATAGACACAGCCATGAAATGCCAATAAGCTAGTTGTTCCTTAATATGTGCTAATTAAATATTAATCTTGTTATTTAGCTCACTGAAAAGCAAGTGGACATAGATTACTTAACCTTCTGTAATACAGTTTAGCTTAATTCTTTTTCTCTTTTCTCTTTTAAGATCAGTCATTAGGATATTTTTCTTCCATGTGAAACATTGCACTTCAAATGGGATTATGTTAATTAAATTTACAATGCACAAAACAAAAATTAATAAGACCACCAGGAAGGCTGCAATAACTTATTTTCTTCTTTATTCTTTCCCCCTCCCAATACCCCTTTAATGTTTTCCATTTTCCCGCTAATAAGTTCTCTTCTGAATTGTTTACAAGATCTTTGGCATTTTGTTTGTGTGACAAAAATTAGCAAAAAATCCCTATTGCTTTTTACCAAAGGCCTGATCATTAATGTGTCTAATTAAGTTGAGCTTAATATTTTATTGTGCAAGTTTATCCCCTGTAGCTTTTTCAGATGCACAGACTCAGCTTACGATTCATTTGAACTAGAGAGGATAGAAGGTGTCTCACAAAGGTCGGATATCTGAATGCAATACATAAACAGCGTGCATTAGCATTCCTTGGTGTAGAGGGTCTGTCTGGGATGGAGCTGATTTTCCTCCCAGCAGCCCACATAGTGCTGTGCTTNCCCATGTTAAAAGCACATATAATTTATTCCCAAATTAGTGTTGCATTATCCCCAACTTTACAAATGATTAAGTGAAACATACTTGTGTGAAACCAAACATATGTAGATGGAGAACAAGTCAAAAATACTCCTGATACTAATAATGTAGATACTTGATACTGGGAATATTTTTAAAATATTTGGAATGTGGAGGGCTACTATCATCTTTATCTTTTATAATCTTTTGGTTTATTTTTTCCAGGAAGAGATAACCCGGTTTCATAGATAACGGGTAATGTTTTATATTCCTGGTAAGATTCTAAAAAGACTTGTGTTTTTCATAACTCTAAACCGATGTTCATATTTTATTACTAATTTGATAAAGACATTTTTCTTGCATGTTGCTTTGAGGATAATGCCTAAATATCACACAAAAAAAATTAACAACTTTCATTAGTTATTTTGGGTTTTTTTATTGGTTATACAGCTTTTCCCAATTTTCTGATTTCTGCTACTTTATCATTCATTTTATTTCAGTACCTTGAAAACTGCATTTACTCTAGGTATGATACTAGAGATATTACTATGAACTATTCAGTATTAAACATCTGATTAAGGTGGTTCCATTTCTCTCTCTTCTGTTTCCAAGATTAACTGGAACATTATGGATGATTGATTATGTTATTTTTCAAAGAGAACTTGACATAATCTAAATGAAATTGGACATCCTTTATTCAAATCCCATTCTGAGCAACTGCAGAATTTTTCTACAGAAAACATCATAGGGAATTATTGCATCAAAATTCTCTCTCATAATTTTATTATAAGTTCTAATAGCATTTTCTTCTTTAGTTCTTCAGTTCTGGTTCTGAAAAATTAGATACAAATCTAAGCTTTTACTAATGAATTTTCTCATTGTTGTGATTCTAGAAAACAGTTTTTTAAAAGATGACTAATACAAAAAATAATTAATTTAACAGGTTTTGGAGATTTTCAGGAGTTTCATTTAAAAATTGAGATGTTCAAATCAAACCCCTTCCTCCCAAGAACACAATTTTCAATGTTTGGAGTTTTGAAGATCTTTAAGCTTTTTCTTTCACAGGTTCCACTAAAATATTTTTTAGGAGAAACAGAATTTGTGGAGAAAGATACGTTAAGCGCACACTTTTCTTTATTCAAAAACTAACTACCTCAGAACAAAACTTTTAAACAAGTATATCTCGTGTACATGAACAATCCCACATTCCTTCTTCCATCAGAAAATCAACAAAACCAGCCTGAGCACTTGTAACTCTGCATTGAGAACAAAAACTGAAATAAAATTCTGTTGACACACATTGTATTCAAGAAGGTGAGAAGCGAAAAATCATTTGGTAGAAATGTCACATGACCTTGAACGCTATTGTGACTGAAATCACGTCCCAACCAGTACACTGTCTTGTTGAACATTAGTTGTCTTAAGATAATTGTAACAGAGACTTGGTTTTACTTCTCTTTTTTAATGAGAAAAAAAATCAGTTTCATTGAATATAGACACAGCCATGAAATGCCAATAAGCTAGTTGTTCCTTAATATGTGCTAATTAAATATTAATCTTGTTATTTAGCTCACTGAAAAGCAAGTGGACATAGATTACTTAACCTTCTGTAATACAGTTTAGCTTAATTCTTTTTCTCTTTTCTCTTTTAAGATCAGTCATTAGGATATTTTTCTTCCATGTGAAACATTGCACTTCAAATGGGATTATGTTAATTAAATTTACAATGCACAAAACAAAAATTAATAAGACCACCAGGAAGGCTGCAATAACTTATTTTCTTCTTTATTCTTTCCCCCTCCCAATACCCCTTTAATGTTTTCCATTTTCCCGCTAATAAGTTCTCTTCTGAATTGTTTACAAGATCTTTGGCATTTTGTTTGTGTGACAAAAATTAGCAAAAAAATCCTATTGCTTTTTACCAAAGGCCTGATCATTAATGTGTCTAATTAAGTTGAGCTTAATATTTTATTGTGCAAATTTATCCCCTGTAGCTTTTTCAGATGCACAGACTCAGCTTACGATTCATTTGAACTAGAGAGGATAGAAGGTGTCTCACAAAGGTCGGATATCTGAATGCAATACATAAACAGCGTGCATTAGCATTCCTTGGTGTAGAGGGTCTGTCTGGGATGGAGCTGATTTTCCTCCCAGCAGCCCACATAGTGCTGTGCTTTGCCTTTGTGGCTAAACCAGACCTGATAATGCACCAGTGTTTTGGTTATAGCTGAGCAGGGCTCACGCAGCGCCGAAGTTTTCTCTCCAACGCTCACCCCAAAGGCCAGTAGGCTGGGTGCAGGGCAGAGGCTGGGAGGTGGCACAGCCAGGACAGTCGACCCAAAAGGACCAAGGGGATATACCATATTGTGTGACCTCATGCTCAGCATTAAAAACTGAGGGAAAAAAGGAGGACGAGGGGGAGCATTTGGGGTTATGGCATTTGTCTTCTGAAGCAACCGATAGATGTGCTGAGGCCCTGCTTCGCAGGAAGCGTCTGGACATCTACCTGCTGATGGGAATTAGCGAACAAATTCTTCCCTTTGCTCTGTTTCGGTTCACAGCTTTTGGTTTACTTAGTAAACTGCCTTTATCCCAATCCATGAGTTTTTTCACCTCATTTTCTCTTTCTGTTCTCTTGATGAGGACAAGTGAGAGAACAGCTGGGTGGGGGTCTGGCAGCCGGTCAAGGTCAACCTACAACATTCGGAAATAGTTTCCTGAGAAGATGACCCCTGGACTTAACAAAATTTGCCAAATATGTGAACTCAATGGATTTACTCTGAAATTGTCTCATGAGTTCATGCAAAATCTGCTCCATGGATATCACTAACCTTTTGCACTGATCTGTGTCAGGGTAGAATACCAACTTCAAAATAAAAGAAACATAAAACAAAATGAGTAAGCTGCAAGCTTCTTGACCTCAGGAACAAAAGTTAATCTTGGCACGAATTAGAAATATGAAATTTCACCGGAGATATCAACAGATGTATCTGCTCAGAACCAAATATTAAAATAAAGCAAAATTTACTTGATTTTGATCACATAATGCTTAAATAAAAGTGAAGCGTTTCATTGACAGCAGAATTTCATTTGATTTATGCTGAATATGTAGAGATTGAAAAAGCACGGAATGAAATTAGGTTCGTGATCTGTGCATGTGCCAAGTTGATTTTAAAACAAAAAGATCTGGGATAAATTCGGCTCTACACTTACAGGATTGCAAAGAGAATGGTTGTGGATATCTGTGTCGTAAATTTAAGTAGCACATCAGGATTTGTTTCAGATTTTAATTTTTTTAAAAAAGCGAACTTGTATTTATTTCTAAAGGAATGAAGAGATAAATCTAGATAAATATAAGGCTGGCTTTTTTTGCACAACCTGATTAAAACATGAATTCTAACAGTACTGCAAAATCTATTTTTTTCAAAAGGAGGAATAATTGAAATTAATCTCTTTTCTTTCTGCAAGCCCTGAATCTTTGAAGAATCTGCACATTTAGAAAGTGTAATCAATACATTATAGAGATGGGGCTTGCTCTTTTTTCATTCTTCTACTATAATATGGGAAGGACTGTCAGACAAAAGGTGTTCACCATCTGCAGTGGTGAATCAGCTAGTTAGTGTCTAAGATAAAAGGAAGTAATATGTCCGTTATGAGAATCACAGAATCACAGAATCACAGCAATTTTTGCATAAAACTGTTAAAGCACTGTCAGTCCTCTCTCTTCAAAGCCCGACATTAAAAAAAAAAAAAGGCAAAACCAAAAAATCCTGAAAAACACCCCTACGTGTTCTTGGTTTATTTTAAAAATAAATGAGCAGCAACTCTAATACAAGACTACTATAAACGAGAGAGATAATCTAATTATCTTCCATTTAAATAGTCTTTTTTACATGTTATAAACATAGTTGTAAATAAAATGCAAGTATTACCAAAAATCTGAAAGAAGTAGTCTTTGAAAAATTGAAGTATTTTAAGTTTATTTAAACACACACACTTTGTGTGATGGAGAGGGGTATTTGTTTTTCACTAGACTGACTGTTAGTATGTGGTGCTTCAAGAGGCAGAAAACAGCGCTGAGGAGGGTGACTGCAATGCAAGCAGTTCTTAACCGCCAAGATTTTACAGGCAGGCAAAACAAATTATTTCAGCAGCCTTTCTGGTACTTTGTGCATTCTCATGCCTTGGGGCAGTGCAGGCAGGGAGGATGGATAACTTTTTCTGACCAGTGTCTGATGCATTCAGCTCTCCAAAAAGAGCATAGATACCAACCTATAGCCAGTATAAACTACTGAGCAAATGTTTCAGTATACTTGGGAACATGAAACTAAAACGGACTTCTAACCTGTCGCTCCGATTTTGCAGGCATTACCACAGATAAATGGAGAAACTACAAACTGACAACATGCTAGAACATTTTGTCCTGTCACCTTTGGGCTAGAAGTGTTTCTGTATTTTTCACATGCAGCTAAGTTCCTTTCTGCAGCAATTTTGAACTAACACGTCTAGTTTAGATCTTTTATGAACCCCTAGTAAAATCAAACGCTGTTTCTATTATATGTCACCTATTAGAACGAGTCCAAATTCACTGCTTTTTCACGATGTTTGAGACAAAACAGAAAAATCCTCAAGAAATGTTGAAGGGACTTGCAATGTGAAAATTACTAGTCTGATCTCTCAGCAGGTCTAAGCTTGTGTTTCAGTTCTGTCAACCCATCAGTATTTTTGAAATCCCCACAAAACTGCGTTTAACTGACTTTATGTTTTTTCCCACACTCGGTGAGTCAGCAGATGTATTGCTTGGTGTCGTTATTTGATCCTTTGTTTCCCTGCTGCTTTCTAAAGGACTGAATCTGAAACTTTGCATTCTGCCATCACCATAACTAATTTATTTTCCATTCTCCATCCTTGAGCACTGAGCAACTGCAAATTTATTTTCAAGCTCTAATTGCATTTCACTTTTCAAAAAGTTTAAAACATGTTGTCTTGAAAGTGTGACATTTTTTAAGCTCCCTTATTTCTGTTGAAAACATGCTTCATTAAATTCTTGTTTGTTGAAGTGTTTCATAATTTGGCATATTGGGAAGATGGTGAGCTATGCCCCAAAATACCAGTCATAAATAATTATTGTGTTCATTCATTTTTTCTCTTTCTTCTAATTTTCACTTGCACAGAGTGTCCTCCACTTGGGTATAGCATAAAAGACATTATTTCAGTGATAGTCAATATCAGCTTTCATGGGAAGAGAAAATGTATGCAACTTTTCTTATACAGATGCATAACATGGTTCTTTAGTTTTATTTTTATACTTTCTGAGAGATAAATGGTACCTGAGTCTATGATTCACCCAGACAACAAGACTTGCAAGGGTATATTTGAGTTTTGGAAAAGATGGTGGATCTTAAACGTGTGCATGTGTTCTGTAAACCAGGACAGCTCACTGGTCACTTGCAAAGAAACTCTCATACTGTATTTCTTTACTTGGTGGTGTATTAGCAAAATAAGTTCTTCAACAAAATTTATGAGCTCAGGAAACTAAGATTTATTAAAATAATAATATAATTTATTACTGCAAACACTTCAAGAGGAACTTGCTGACAAAATAAGTTTTATTTTCCTTAAATACTTTTCAAGATAAATAATAGCAAGTACAAAAAGAAAGAAACACATAGAAGAATAAATGAACCATTCTTAGGGGCAACAGGTGGTTTTATCTCTATCTTAAGAATTTAATAGGGATATTATCACAGAATCACAGAATCACAGAATCTTAATATTGCATGCCCACTGCATTTAAGATTTATTCTCACGAATTGGCTAAATGTACTCTTCTATGTCTTGAAAAAAATGTGATAGTTTCACCACATATAATAATTGGGTTAAAATGAGGCTTGTGTTTAAAAGAATAATCTTTACTTTGCAAATTAAATTGTTATCATCCTTATGATATAGCATACTGATTCATACTCTAAATTATGCCATTGAAACAATAGTGCTGATTTTCCTCAGTTTTAACTGCTCAAAACCAAGAGTTAATAACATAAAAAGCTGTGAACATATAGTACTATTTTTAAACTGTGTATTAACTGCCAGAGGGAGGATAATATATCCTGCAAACGAACTTGTTGTGATTCAGTCTCCAGAATCTGTCTTTTACTAACAAAAATACAGCTTTGTATTATATAAAAAGATACATTTTGGGTTTGGTTTATTGTTTTTTTTTTGTCCTAGCCCTTGCCAAAATGAACAGGACTGATTAACTAGTTTGCATGTTAAGACTCTGATTGGCTGAACAGCAACATTTTTATAGTGAATTGGTCCACTTGAAAAATAAATTTTACAAAGCTCAAAATCTGCCAACACAATGTTGCAACCAACCATATTGTCCTTACAGAACCCAAGGCATAGTTTCTGTAAATAAGGAAGTGAAACTTCGTCTTTGAGAAGCAGAAAAAACATGTAGTAGTGCATGTATCCTTTTTAGGTATTTCTATTTTCTGTAACAGGTCTCAGGAAACATACCCACATTTTGAGGGTACAGAGATCAGGTGGCAAAATGACCTATTAGAATTCACAGAATCTTTGTTTACAGAACACGTAGTTTTGAGTTCAAATGTCATCAATATCCTATTAACTTATGTCCCAAAGCAAAATGAACTAAAATGTAGATTCAAATAAGAATCACTAAGCTGTCACTAGAAAAAAATGGTTCCTATTTTTTGTATTCCATTGTGTAATAATCAGGAAAAGAGTGATGTTTCTATGAATTATTTTTCATTTTTTCTTTTTTTTTTGAGTACCCCATTTTTATGCATGTATCAAACTGATAAAACTGTGAACTTTCAAATTAATAAGCAAAGTAACCTCATCAAAGTGTAATTGATCTTTATAAGAAAATCTTTAATACTTTTCCTCCCTGTTTTATCTTTTTGTTTTGGTTTGGTGTTTGGTTTTGGTATTTTTTTT
>VZTO01026651.1:70225-86304 GCA_013400615.1 Syrrhaptes paradoxus
TGTCTTTTACTAACAAAAATACAGCTTTGTATTATATAAAAAGATACATTTTGGGTTTGGTTTATTTTTTTTTTGTGTCCTAGCCCTTGCCAAAATGAACAGGACTGATTAACTAGTTTGCATGTTAAGACTCTGATTGGCTGAACAGCAACATTTTTATAGTGAATTGGTCCACTTGAAAAATAAATTTTACAAAGCTCAAAATCTGCCAACACAATGTTGCAACCAACCATATTGTCCTTACAGAACCCAAGGCATAGTTTCTGTAAATAAGGAAGTGAAACTTCGTCTTTGAGAAGCAGAAAAAACATGTAGTAGTGCATGTATCCTTTTTAGGTATTTCTATTTTCTGTAACAGGTCTCAGGAAACATACCCACATTTTGAGGGTACAGAGATCAGGTGGCAAAATGACCTATTAGAATTCACAGAATCTTTGTTTACAGAACACGTAGTTTTGAGTTCAAATGTCATCAATATCCTATTAACTTATGTCCCAAAGCAAAATGAACTAAAATGTAGATTCAAATAAGAATCACTAAGCTGTCACTAGAAAAAAATGGTTCCTATTTTTTGTATTCCATTGTGTAATAATCAGGAAAAGAGTGATGTTTCTATGAATTATTTTTCATTTTTTCTTTTTTTTTTGAGTACCCCATTTTTATGCATGTATCAAACTGATAAAACTGTGAACTTTCAAATTAATAAGCAAAGTAACCTCATCAAAGTGTAATTGATCTTTATAAGAAAATCTTTAATACTTTTCCTCCCTGTTTTATCTTTTTGTTTTGGTTTGGTGTTTGGTTTTGGTATTTTTTTTATGTCTAGCAGGAAATGAAAAAATATACAAGCTGAATGAACAGATAAACCATAAATGACAAATTGGTCTCTGTCGTAACAAATCACAGACAGTCCTACACAAACCCACCACTTCTTTCCAGAGTACCTAATCCAAAATTGAACACATTAGGCAGCTTCACATCATAATGGAAACGTTATTTTTTTCCCACCTTGGAATTTCAGCCCTTTCTGTTGCATTCTTTTGCAAGTTTTAAAGAGGAGACTGGTGAGTTAAACTCTGGAACAACAACCGACAGAAAATAAAAAGTTCTGGCAGAACTGCACAAGTCAGACTTGAAAAAGATTTGTGAAAGCCCTAAGTTTCTCCTCACTCCCCTCACTTTTTTTTTACTAGTTATTGTGCAAAGAGTTTGTGAACTGGAAGTTCAGCACATGGTTAAAGTCAATGTAGCTTTCAAACCACCGGTACCCAAGGAGCATCTCTGTAGAGTTACAAACCTTATGGAAGCAGTCAGCATAAAAGTTTCAAACTAACAAAAGTGCCAATATCTGGTACAATCACGGAGTGCCTCAAGGATTGAATATAAATCATACAAATATCATTGAAATTACAGACATTCATAAGCCATTTGAACCAGAAGAAATGTATCTTAAAGGTCAAACTACACCTACGTTCTTGCAGGTGCACAAGAAGCAGGAAAGAATTACAAGGCAAACAGAAGAGGCAGGTATAAAAAACACTACTGTGGTCATTTAATGAAAGTTAAAAGATGATGCTGCTACTGCAAAGTTAAATATATTTCATAAGGGACAAAATCTTCAGATACCTTGAAAGATCTGCCTTTCATCAAGGGCTGCGTGCAGGCATAGCTAACATCGTATAGTTTAAATGTATTGAATACAGAAGACAACTTCTGTTGGTCTGAAAGTGTCAGGGCCACGGGTCACTGGGAGCTGTAAAGATATTCTAGAGAAGTGAGTGATCAGCGTGCGTTTGCCTTATTCTTGTCCTTTCTCAAACACCTTCTGTTGTCCTATGGAAGAAAGGCTTTGGGACAGATAGATCACTGGTCTGGCGTGATCATTCTTGTCTGCTTGTCAAAGTATGATATTCTTCAAAATTTTACAGGCTTCAAGCGATGCTCTCTACTTCTATGCAGTCAAAAATATTCTCTACTGAAGGGATTTTTCTAGACCAAAACAAAACAGATAAGCACACATTTGCACTGCTGTGATTTCTTCCTGCTCTTTTGGGGGTGATTGGAGATTTTAGCTAATATTCAGCACTGAATTCTTTCCTCTGGCATTATTAATTGATCTGCTGCTTTCCCAATGATCAAAACATACACTTGCTTTTGAAATGATGATCCAGCATTTTTAATGCTGAGAAAAATGTTCCAGGCTTTCAGAAATATGTTAGTATTTCAGATTTTAATGGTCTAGGCATTCATTCCAATACTAGAGCCTTCCTATCCAAAAGGGATGGAATTCAGATTGCTTCACAGTATAGCTGGTCACTACCTGTAATGGTTGGAAATTGCACTGTGAAAATAGCTGTGTCTCACTGATCAGCATCAAAAGTAGATCAGAAAGATCTGAGCATACATACATGTATAAGAATGTCCTAAATATCCACTTTCCATTCTCCTGTAGACTTTGCACAGAGTCGTTCCTTTTACAGTAGCTACACATTTCTCCCTTTGCTATACCAGGCAAGATGAAGTGTGAATTTAGCCTGCTGTAACCCTACATAAAGGAAAAATTTGTGCATAGGAACAGAACTGGCATTGAGGGAATGTCACCTCTGAACATGCAACTCTGTCCTCCAAGGGAAATGGTTCTGAAGCCAGGATTCGACCCACAGACTCTGTCCAGGTCTTTGTCATGGCATTTTAACTAATTGTGGCATTCGACACTCTGTTGGCAGACCTTATTTACTCTTTTAGTTAGTGTTTCTGTCCAGATGACTGCTTGTCAGAAATGGACATGTTTTTTATCTCTCCAAACAGTTTTAAAGAGTTTGAAGTAATTGTCTACCCTCCAAGGTCAGCTAAGCAAGAACACGTCAGTAATACTGCAGCAGATTATACAACCAAACAACAGTAAATAGCACAGACATTTATATACTTAAAATGTATAAACATTTATCAGTGGAATTTTTGTAGGAATATACTGTAATATTCTCTTTATTTAAATCAGTACATTCCCCAAAATATTTAAAGGCCATATTCTTTCTGTGGTGAGCACATATCATACAGCACACTTCTGTGGTAAAAGCTCACATAGGGCACAAAGTACTCTAAGCCCTCCTTTATTGCAAAACTGATGTTTTTTCGTGACAGCAAAGTTCTCAGAACAAGAGACTGGTTGAGGTAGACAGGATTTTGTATACAGCATTATTCTATTGCAACACCTGAATTAGTTCAGGATTACAACTTTTTTTCTTGTGCTGGTATTGCATTTGTCTATGTTTGAAAGCTTAATAACAGTCTTGTGAAAAGATGCCTTTCTTTCTCTTTGTGTTATTACAAACTATCCAGGTATATTGTCTGGGAAAATTGTCTGGAATCTAGTTGATTATAGTGCAATAGGACATCAATTCAGTTCTTGAATACTGGTGGGAACATGCTGCAATGGTGCTATATGCTGGCCCTTTCATATTAAGCACAATTTTCCACTTTCCCGTGTTTCTAGTGTAGGCAATTAACTGATCATTATGTGTGATAAACACATGTTAGGTTCTATTTTCTTGCTCTGCTACTCCTAAAATCGGGTTTCTCCAATTCCAGATTTGCATTTCTAGAAATTACCATAGACGAGTTGTTTATAGACAGGAGGTCTCCAGTGCTGAGGCTGTGTCTCACCACTTGTTATCCCACGTCTGTACTGCCCTTGTCACATCTTCTGTCTCCACTTCTCAGTGTCTCTGCTATCATACTAAGCCTGTGTTTCCCTGGGCTGCGTCATTAAGTGTTGAAAATATCTCATTCTACATGGAATAAGTGCTTGCTGCTGTGATTCTACCATAAATACAAGAAAGTAGGCTTAGATCTAGTGAATTAGAAAAATTGCTGTCACAGCTAAAGTAGGTAAGACAAAGCTGTTGGAGTGTCAAGAAAAGTTCAGAGGGCAACCCTCTGTCCTGAGGCGTTGAAAACTCAGTGCAAAACTGTTATTAGCAATGGCAATGCTGTATTACAGGGCTACACGGTTATAAAGCCTACCCGTGCACTTGGAATATAAAATCCCACAGCAGTCTACAGAGAAGCAGTCAGTACAAGCCATGGAGTCTTGAAGACAATTCCTCTCATTCTAAAGTAGACCTCTTACCAACGGGTGAGCCCAATTGCTTTCTAGGCCGTAATGGACCTTAGACACCTAGTTCATATGTAGACACAGGTAGGAGGCTAAATATACATGTTTCAAATTTAGTCAGCTCTTCTGATGCAGCTGAAAAGTCCAACTCCTAGATTAATGTTGGGTTGACTCTTTATCATTCTCCCTCTGGCCTAAGGCTTCTATGTGGTTCATCTTTAACAAGAATAGTGAAGAAAGGAGGCACTTGGGATTCATTAAAATGTAAGTAACCTTCCTAGGACATGAGTAATGTAGAGCTAAACCCCTTCAGATTAGCTTCCCAAATGCTCTAACCAATAGATGGGCAAAAAAGGGAAAGCTTCAACAATTTAGTTTGAAATTAGGTGTTAAAACCCAAGAGGAACATTGGCTTCCTCAGCTCTCCATAGGCAGACTAGACATGGTCACTTAAATGACTAATATGCCTCTGGAGGCTGTTGCAGAAGGAGTCAGTTGTGTGCTTCACTCGCATGAGGGAAAAAGTAATATATTTTATTTACATAAAATAGTGAGTTATTTATATAAAATAGTGAGTTAACAAAGTTCAGAGGTTAATGCGACAGTGATTTAACAGGATTCAATGGTGAGGTGTACTTTATTACTTACTGCATAGAGGACAGGGTCGGACAAAAATGTCAGGGACATCCTCCCATTGAGTCACATGGTTCAGGAGGACTCCCTTGTTCTCTGAACTCCTTCTCGGAGAGGAGATTAGGTGTGACTGGATTCAATCATAGTCTCAGAATTGGTCAATGTTTATGTCTAAAGGATTAGATATGCACAATCAATCCTTTACATCACATAGTTAAATTTCACAGTTTAGCTTGCTATTAATCACTTACTGAGAACCTGTTGTGGCAAGGAATCTCTCAACCTCGAGAAGTAACCTTGAGAGGCGTCCCTACCCAAGGGGAGATCCCGGTGTGCAGCCCACTGCAGGGCAGGAGAGCTCAACGGGCCCTGGGCTGTTCGACATTTATGGAGTAAGTTGATTGATTTATAGTCATATCTGCATAGCAGCCATATTTTGATTAGTGCAAGCTCAGCTAGCCCTCAGCTGTTTGAGTGAGATGCACAAGGTAGCCCATGGTATTGTCTATCTCCCTCAATATACTCAGTGCCAGATGCAGCCATCACGACCAGATGTGTCCGTTGTGGCCACCAGCTGTGGTTATCACTGACAGAGGGTTACGGGAGATAAAGGCGAGGCTGGGGGGGAAGCACACTGTCACAGAGGTGCTCTCTGTTTCACGCAGTGCTGAGCAGCCCTGAGAAGTAATCAGCTGTGATGGCTGTTCAGGTATTTTGCACAAGTTCATAGAGGAACAGAGGCTTGCCAACTGGCTTAACCACAGGAGAGGTTTTGCATATTATTAAATCTAAAATAAACAGTTTTATAGAGAGCTGGTTAGTCATGGAGCCTAAGTCAGGTTTCTTCTCAAACTGCACTGTCTTTCTGCTGAGAACTACTTGGGAGGCTCATCTTCTAGCTAAGCACCTTAATTGAGAAACTGAAATTAAGGAGACTAAATCCCTCCCTTGATTTATGCCCCTTACCAGTGTTTACAGGGCAAATCCCAGACTTTAGAACTGTTACACCGTTACTACATACATGTCAGCCCTCAAATATATTCTACTTGTTAGTCTTAAAAATTATATGGTTTACAGTCTAGGGGATCCAGGATTTGCTGCATTTTTTAAAGGTGTTATTTCTTAAAAATATAATAGAAATTTGCTCTGGAAAATAATATTTCATTATTTTAGGCACTGTAATGAACTGATCTATACAACAGATTTAAAAGCTTACTGCTACCTGTTGTCAGGTTGTTGACATAAATACCATAAGTTTTCAAATGAAAGAAAAAACAAATGTTAGAGCTCATATTTTACCCTACAAAGACAAGACGAATTTCATTTTGGCCGCATGGCCATGTGAGAGTATAAAAAGGCTTCCAAAACCAAAGAGAATAATCTTCAAGAAACGGAAAGAAGAAAAATGGTATGAAGAGTTTATTTCAGCAAACTATAGGGATAGAAAAATCATAGCTGTAAACAAACTAATTATTAAGATTTAAATCTTATCAGCTATGAAACTTCATGAACAATGGTAAGCTTTTGGAAATCCTGATAACCATTTAGACAATAAGTTAAGAGACATCAAGGCATGACTGAACATTTTTCAAGGTACTATACTCTTGTTGGGGAACTGCCTAAGGTTTTGTCAAGCTAGCTTGATCACCAAGGTAAACAGAACTCAGATTCAAATGAGAAGGTTCCCTGGGAGTATATTTAAATCACAACAATTCCTGTTACAACACAACCACTCTAAGTTTTGTATCCTCCTAATCTTCTATGCATCTTAAAGTACTTAAATTTTCCCCGTGATAGCAAAGCTATCGTATTTCCTTAGCTTAAAAAAATCAAAGAACATTATAAAGAAGATTTGTCATGATTACCTTAATTAAAAAAATATTTCATTTTGTCCCATTGTCCGTGTACATGTTTTTCTGGAGTAACTATTAGTCCTACTGATCATTACTGATAATATTTAATTAATGTCTATATGTGTTTAAAATCTGGTCTAATCTAAATCAATAGCATGGTTAAACAACAAACAATCCTTTTCAAATACAGCTTCAATTTTTTAAGTAAAGCTAATAGATTTCATGTAATGTAGGTTACATAGCCACATATGAGACCTGAAATTATAATTACTTTGAAATATGAAAGCAGGAAGTAAAATAAACTTTTTCTTTATTGTACTCAGGAACAGAAACACCTGAATGAATTTCACTTTATATGACACACACCAGAATTTTTGTGTGAAATAGAAGAAATTATTAGAGTTGAATGAGTTTTCAAATACTTTAATTTAATGTAGCAATGCTGGCAAACCTTTGGGAATATCTTAAGAAGTAAATCTGTGTTCCCATGTTCCAAGGAACAAGGGGGAATAACAATCTAGAATATTAATGAAATAGAGTTCAGTTTATTAGAAATCCAGAAGCAGTATCAGTTTGTGATTTACCAGAAATTAACACAGTAAAGAGGTATTAACAAATATTCCTTTTATCAAGTGATTTATGTGTGATCAGTATTTTTTTTTCCTTAGAATAACACTCGATTTTATATTAAATGTTCTCCTAATGGAGAAAAAAAAATGTTACAATCATAACGGCATGGTCACAACTGTGCTCACTTTCAGTTTTCATATTAAAATGCAGTTTGCAAAACAAATTGTTATTTTAAGTGCTTCTGTTTTAGTTGGCCCAGGTTATTTGAAATCTAGTCCAAGAAGTATATTTACATTTCACCTGGGTATGTCTGGCAAGATAAACAAAGTAGGGTTAAGCAGCATAAATCTTCACATTTTCTTCTGAGTATATTTAAAGCATTTAAAACTTTTCTTAAGTAGGGATTTAACAATTCGAGGCACAATATTTTGGTTTTTTTTTTTTGTTGTGGGTTTGTGTATTTTTTCCAATTTCAAAAGTGTCCTGTCCTTCGGATGCCTTTTTTCCTGTAGATATGAAGCTACATCCTAACTTTGTTAGAAGAATAGAAAATCTCTTTGATGAGAAATAAGTATCACTCTTTAGTTTTAAAACTGCTCAGGCATGGCAAGAAGAGTTTTTCAGTACTGTGTGTAGAAGGCACTGTGGTTCGTACCTCTCTGCAAGAACCCTACCTCATTTTATATGTTAAGGAAATGACACATGAAAAAGCTGATCTATCTATATATTTTTTTCTCATTATTCTTTTTGTTTCTGCACCAGGTATTAAAAAATCATTTAATCCTTGAATAGAATGAAAACATCCACTGAGAATCCTTGCTCATTCACGTGACAAATCTGTCTTTTGACTGGAATATATTTGAAAAACTATATGCAGGATCAAAGGCAGCTTGTGATCAAAAGAAATATAACCATAACTCACTCACATGGTCATTAACACATGAGGGATAACAAAAACCTCTGTATTTACTACTTTATTTGTGTCTATTTTAACTTTGATAAATTGATTATTTCTCTTTGCCTTTCAGAGATTTAGTTTTTTTGGGGGGTAGATTCCTCATATTTGACAGACTTTCATCTTAAACTGTGTGCTATTGGAATGATGTCTACCAGGTAACTGCAGGGTGCTCTTTGTTCTGCAATGTGTGTGAGAGAAAATTTCAGCAAAGTTTTTTTATGGGTTACATTTTTTTGAATAAGGGCAGCAACGCTCAGCATTTGTTTTTCACATGGAATATATTTGGAATAAAAAAAGTAAAATAAAATTACTTGTAGACAAAGATAAATATTCAAATGAAAATTGAGTTTAATAAAAAGTAAACTATCTGGAAAATATCTCTGGAAAATTAAACAAGTCATTCCATGTATAAGAACAGTTGTGATCCTGGTTTTCAATGGCTCCCACATCTCATAACTAACTAGATCATTAATATTTCTTTTTTTGGTGGGTAAGTTGAGTCTTTTCTTACATTACACATCTCTTCTCACTTATTTGTTCACAAAACTCGTAAGAAACACTTATCTTTTAACGTCTATTACTGAATCACATTTTGCAAGACACTGTGCAAATACCAAATTTACTAGTAACGTATTCACAAATGTGTAAATATAGGGGATGATGGTATAAACCATTGCTAATAGAATGAGCTAAAAACACTGAATAAACCTGCAGAAGTAGATTTGCTAGAGAAACTAAGGAGGCTGGAGTTCCCACATCTAAGCCACTACGTTTGTTATGTGCTCTCAGTCATGCCTGACACACTGGCAGTGTGCCGTGCATCTCTGCAACAATCTTTACCCTCAAGAAGACTCTTACCACATTGTGTGGTAGCATTTATGGAGGAATTACCCTGTTAACTCAGTGAGCACCTAAAGGTTCTACCTAGACACACTCTCATCACATAGCTCTGATGTAAGTGGTCTGCAACTTCTTTTCTGAAAAATATTAGTATTTTGGAAAACCAGATTCTTTTTTTACTCACATAACAGTACTTTCAAGAAGTTAAAATATTTATGTAAAGAGGAGCAGGACATGACAGGAACTTTCCAGGGATAAACAAGATTTTCTTATAGAAAGAGAAGACGGTTATGAAGAGAGAGACATCAAATTTCTGCTCAATAAAGCACCTCTCCTGGCTCCACCAATGGTATAGACATCTTGCTAGATCTAAGAATATGACAGATAGACTTTATTCAAAGAAAATTCAGATTTTAAATGTTGCAGCAGTTGGGGTTTAGAAAATGTTTAAAAGAAAGGGTATAAGTCATACTTTTAAAACATGAAGTTACTTTTTCTCTCAGAACTTAGCATTTGATAATATTTGAGGTTTACTTGATTAATTTTAGGCATTGCCCTAAAAGCTTGTTATCTTTCCTCAAATCTAGTTTAAGCTACAGAACCCTGGAGGTTGCCTAGTTTTAATTGTCTCTAAAAGTTAACATAATTTATTGTGTCTACTGTGAAATGGCTAACTTACACACAGGAATGCTCTATTAAATGCACTTCTACTGTCAAAGTCAACTGCTTCTGGCAGTGCCATTCCGGAGAAGCTACTGATCAAGAGGTAATGAGAACTGACAGGCAACATCACAAGTGCTCCATTGTAAACAGACTGTTAGACTAGGAATTAAGTGAGCGGTGCTGATTGATTGTTTCTAGATTAGTGAAATCTAGCAGAAAGAACAATGGTTTCTTGACATTCACTTGCACATTGTGATGACTAAACCTGCACATTAAAGCATATTGGAAATAGCCAGCTACTCTGAAATACAGGGAAGAGGGTATATAAATTGCTTTCAGAATAAATCTGAATATCATGGCACTCTAAAACACAAACTTCTTATGAGTGACTTTGCTGCACAATTATTACTGTGTCTGTATCAGTTAGAGAAACTCAAAAAACCAAAATAGGGGAAATAAAAAGATCTCACAGATGAGACAATATCTCACTTCAGTGCAATTCTTTCCACACTTTAAATATGCTGCTTTGACTAACGGTTACAGACCCAGTTTATAGGTGCTGTCTTGTATTCCTCAATTAGTGAGAAAAAGATAGAACTCTAAATTCTGGCAGTGCATGCCTGTAACTGCAGGGATCAATAGAATAATTTGAAGTGTATGTGCTTGGATGGGTCTGTGTCCACCACTTTTAGTCCTATTCCTTGTGGACACAGCAGTCTTATTTTCTTCCTAGTGACAGCCTTTAACATACCTGGCGATCATTATAATGTCATCCTCTCAGTTTTCTTGTCTGTTTTAAACAGTTCCAATTCTTTCAACATTTTCTCATTTCTTTGAACAGCCTTGCTTCTGTCCACTAGACTGTTTCCAACTCATTTAATGTACTAGAAAGCCCAGTGCTTTTTCTTGAGTTTTCATATCCTTTACGATCTGTTTAACATTTTTTCATCTAGTGTCCAAATTTTTAATGACAAAACTGAATAGTAGGAAACGTGGAACAGTCTCGTTGACTGCCTTTCTTGATACAGATTCCAGTTTGAGGGCTACCTGTTCAACATTTTTTAACCATCCATGTCCTCTTCTAATATGGTCTAGACAATGTTTCTGTGTCTATGAAAATATGAGCTGTAATTCTGTATTAAGATGTGACACTTGCTACTCTTCTCTCATCTACAAGAATTTTTGTCCTGTCATAAAAATGCATTAAGCTATTTTGATTTGTTTTGCTTTTAACAGATGCATGTTGACTGTTTATAAAAATAGATTGTTTACCTCTTTGTTCCATGTTTTCTGTGTGGTTTTTTTGCATACTGAGGCTATGCTAAATTAGCTACAATTCCCTGACCATCTTATTTTTCTTTATTTTTCTTTAAAGACAGAATATGCAATTGTCACTTTCTAATTTTACAGAATTCTATCTTCACAAATTCTGATTTTTTTGTTTAAATATTCAAGAATGCATAGTAGCCTATATGACTTTCTATAGGTCCACTTTATCTGAGAGATTTTAACCAATCATCTCAGAATTCTTATCTTCACCTTAGCTTCCACATTTATACACACCATAAGTTGCACTAAACTTCTAATCACAGCTATTTATGTTAGTATAAACTGAGCAAGAAGAGATTCAAAAACTTGTAATTTCTGTCATCATCTATCATCATCCTTCCATTTTCACTGAGTACCTCACAAAAGGTTTCCTTGGTTGTTTTCTACTAATTTATGTATAGCTTTTATTTGTTGTTACTCTTGTTTCACTGTTTCATTCTGTGCCTTATTCCTCCTCAATTTGTCTACATTAGTTTGTCTTAATCCATCGTAATCTCACAATTTTCCAACTGTATGATTCCTTCTTGAGTTTCAGATCACTGTAAAGTTGAATTTATCCAGGTTAATATTTCAGTATAACTTATTCCATTTTGCCTTGAGTTTTGGTTTTGCTCCACCAAAATTCCTTTGTCCTCGGTGTGTTTTTTTCAGAACTAAAAGATCATTTATCAAAAATCTCCTTCATAGTTCATGTGTAAAATGCCCAATTATAGTTAGAAAAGCAACAGTAACTATTGCATTTCCAGTTTCTGAGTACTTCCACATGCATCCTGAGTAATTTAGTGCAGAATCATCTAGAAAAAAGAATGTAATAGAAGAAAACAGAAGACACAAAATTGTTACCTTTACATACATTTTCCCTGCCTTGCACAACAGTTCCTTCCAATAATTGTGCTTTTAAAATACAGAAATACAGAAACATCTGTTGTTAACCATGCCACATGATTATTAAGTCAAGGTAAGAAAATCTACACAAAACAGTTTTAAATACGTGAATTAACTAAATTAAATATCTATTTCAGATTAATAGTTTTACTGCATGTGAAGTTCTTTAGGTAAATAAATTTGTATTTTGTTTGATTTCTCAAAGAACTGTTCAGAACCTTTAAAGAATAAAGAAAATCTTATTACATGGTTAGCTGTAGATATGGAATGACTGAGATTATTTGGAAAGGTTAGGTCAAATGTTGTTGACTCTAGTCCTTTATTTTGCCTTTTTCGTTAGCAGATTCAGAAAGGGCAACAGCAATGTTTATAACTCAGGTTTCTTGAGAGTAAAGATGTACTTATGTTGATCAACATGAACTGACTTAAAATATGCTATTTGTTCAGTATCCATTCTTCATGTTAAAAAAAAGTGCACAAATATTCATACTCACGGAAGATAAGCTCTTTTCAGACTCCATCTGTTTCCCACTGATTGTTTAATAAGAATACAGGGTCACAGACTGAGAAAGATCAGAGGAGCCTGTGCTCCTCAAGGTTATTACCTTGTTTACTTAATTTATAAAGCCAGGCAAAATATTTCCATCCTCTTTGCATTTGTTTGTATTAATTCATCACTCTGTAGAACACAATATTCTAAAAGCAACTAACCTCTGAATATCTTTTGCCTCTGTCAATGGTAGAAATCTGAAATTCAGTCTTATAATTCTCACATCTAGGAACTCAGATTGTGAAGCTGAACATTTTCACGTAAACTGAACTGCTCCTGTAAATAACTCAACTTACCTAGGACTGCTTTAGGAATGGCATTTAGTTCTTGTGTCACTGTAAGTGATTTAATTACACTGCATGTTACAGGTGATTGTCCTGTTTAAACCTACTCTGAGTGCATAACCAGGGAAACAGTGGATTTCACTCCATCTGATGTGATGGCAAAGTCTCGTATTTACTATCCTTTTCATAATAGAACAAAGCACCCCAAAAAAGAGCAGAGATACGTATTGGTAAAGAGACTTGTTCATAATGAAATAAAGTAGCAACAGCAACATTGTCTGGTATAGACTGAGAAAACAGGGACACAGGTTTTTGTTACTAATCTGAACAAGAGTCCAGATAGATACAAAAAACTATGGTATAGCTGTCTTCTTAACAGTACGTTGATATTTGAAGATCCCAAAGAACTACCTCAGAGACATTTACATTTACTGTCCCAGAGATATTATATAAAGGTTGCATATTTAAGAGATCAGGTCTTTTTTTCCAGATTTTTCTAGTAGATTTACTTTAAGGAACAACAAAATCACACTTTTTTTAAAAGGCCTCTTTCTTAATAACCACTAAACATTTGATTAAACTCCTAAAACTTGAAAGTGTTGGTCGATGAGAAGCTCAGCATGAGCTGGCAATGGGCTGCATCAAGAGAAGCATTAACAGCAGGTCAAAGGAGGTGATTCTTCCCCTCTACTCTGCTCTATGGAGACCCCACCTGCAGTACTGTGTTCAGCTCTGGAATCCTCAGCACACAAAAGACAAGACCTGTTGGCGAGAGTCCAGAGGAGAGCCATGAAGATGCTCAGAGGGCTGGAGCACCTCCCCTATGAGGAGAGGCTGAGGGAGTTGGGATTGTTCAGCCTGGAGAAGAGAAGGCTCCAGGGCGACCTTCTAGCAGCCTTCCAGCACCTAAAGGAGGCTACAGGAGAGATGGGGAGGGACTCTTTATCAGAGAGTGTAGTGGTAGGATGAGGAGTAAGGGTTTTTCCTGTGAAAACTTCCTGACAAAGTTTTTTCCTGTGCAGGTGGTGAGGCAGTGGCCCAGGTTGCCCAGAGAAGCTGTGGATGCCCCATCCCTGGAGGGGTTCAAGGCCAGGCTGGATGAGGCTTTGGGCAACCTGGGCTAGTGGGAGGTGTCCCTGCCCATGGCCGGGGGTTGGAA
Source organism: Syrrhaptes paradoxus (assembly GCA_013400615.1). Taxonomy (NCBI): domain Eukaryota; kingdom Metazoa; phylum Chordata; class Aves; order Pterocliformes; family Pteroclidae; genus Syrrhaptes; species Syrrhaptes paradoxus. The sequence continues at coordinate 84,064 of VZTO01026651.1, forward strand.
CTGGATGGGCTTTCAGGTCCTTTCCAAACCAAACTATTCTATGATTCTATGATTTCCTTTAAAATTTGACTTAATATCACCTAGATATAATTGCACTTGAAAGACAAATTCAAAGTATCGTAAGTACAGAGGAAAGAATTTAGTGATCAGATAGATAATGGGGTACCAAAAATCCTGACTTGCTGAGAACGCAGCTGATAGAAGATGATATTTTCTGCAGATGTATTAGAGAGCGAATGCATTTTAATAAATTAAGGAACATTTCATACTTTCTAAAATCCTAGTTGTCCTAAATAGTAGATATTCTGCATGATAGTGTGAAGAGCAGCTTCTATAGGAATTCCTTTCAGACCAAAGTTGAGGCAAGTGGCCACTAATTCAATATTTGTATGAATTTAAATCCAAAATATCCAGGAAAAAAAAACCGAAAGAAACAAACAAAAAACACCATCAAGAAGTCTTCAAGCAATTTATGGTATGTTCCCTTCTGTTATGTACATAAAGGTGTACAACATACATGTGTGGTTTTTTACTTGTTTGTTTGTTGAATGACTGACAAAAAATGATGGTTTTAGCATTCAGCATATTAAAACATTTAATTACAACTTTTAATTCAACCCAAAATAATTGTTTTAGTTTTACGGCATTTTAGTAAAAGTAGAGATGGACTTATGTGGGAGTTAAAAACTTTACAAACTGACTGTTGATCCTCCTCATGCGCTTGTGATTTTGTTGATATATTTGCACCTACTGAAATGAAATCTAAATTCTCTGAATGTACATAGAGAAAATGTAAGCTAGAAGAATTTAGATGCACTTGCTGCAGAATAATCTTCTCATTCAACAGACTAGCAGTATCTCCTGAAAAGCAGAAGAAAAGGCATTTGGCACAGGACATACTAGGCAAAAATAACAGCATGAGCTTTTCCTGTCACCAGCCAGAAGATCCTGGTCTTTCCATTCAGGACCTCAGTTTGAACTGTTATTGTCACTCCAGCAAGCAGGAGAGTATTGGGGCGTCTCTGGCTAAACAACCACCAGAAGAGATATTCATCAGCCACAAGATTATGAGGTCTGATTTTCAGCATGTAACCTGTCAAAATCTATTAAGCACTTCATCTCTGCATGCACACTTTTCTTGAATAAGTACTGATTATATTAGTGATGTGTTGAGACAAGACCTTGAAATGGTCAGAGATCTAAGATACAAGAACCTGCACATTTACCTCAAAACAAGACATATCAAAATGCCAAAGTTCTCTGAATTTTAAAAACTGTGTTTTATTTGAACTTTGTCTTCAAAAAGAATTAATTTAGATGGAGAAAACTCAGAGTATCTGGTAAGGTAGAATAGAAGCCAGAGGTATGCAAGCAAATGTCTCCTCTCTCCAGCAGTCTTTCAGGGTGGAATCTTTCCTTGAGTTTACTCTCAAGCCAACAACTCTCAGTGAGTTTCTGGGTTGTGCCAAAAATTATGCAGTACCTAAAAAAAGCAATCTTTCTTTCTTTTGTTCCTTTTGTGTCGTGGCTGCCTGTCTTCTGCCTGTTCTTCTTAGTCCTCTTGGTCTCTGTTCTTGCAGTCCTCCTTTGAACCATGAGTATCTTCCCCCTCTCTGCTTGTACTCTGCCTCCCTATTACTCTTTAAGTGTAAGAAGTACAACACACCACATTACAACATAACCTGACCATAAATAGGATAAATATGAGTCACATGTGATTATCACTCCCCCAACTCTTCTCACCATTGAGAAAGAGCTGGAATTTGCTATTCATTGACTTTATAATTCAATCCTAGATCTATTATAAGTGTCAGAATACTTCATTTACCAGGACTATGTAATTAACCACACAGATTCCTTTCTCTGTTCTAAGGATTCTCACTGATAAATCCATGCTGTGACAATTCATAGAACCCATAGCTGCATTTGGTACCAAAAGTCAAATAATCCCATTTCCTTAAAAAGGAGCACTGTGGTAGCTGCATATAAAGCTGTGAAGCGCTTCACCCAGTGTGTGCATATGTGGAGGGTTGACCCTTGGCTGGGGGCCAAACCACACACACCCGCTCACACAGTCCCTGCCCCCACCCAATGATAGGGGAGAGAATTAAAGAGGTAAATGGCAAAGAGGACTCGTGGTTTGAGATAAAGACAGTTTAATAACTAAACTACAACAATATTGGAAATAATACTATATACAAATATGCAATGTGATACACATTGATTCTGCCCCTCCCCACC
>VZTO01026651.1:89698-109568 GCA_013400615.1 Syrrhaptes paradoxus
CACCGTATATAGCTTCACAGCTTTGAACATTGAACAAAACTCTCAAGATTTCTTGGCAAGCATTTCTTCTGCTTTCTTGGATATGCTGAACACATGTATTTGAAATACTTCTTTCACCTTGGAAAAATTTTTAGTAAGAGCTCACAGTCTTCTTCTTCCCTCTCCTCATCATTAGCTATTGAACAGGCCATATCTTCAAATCATGCATTTTTCTACAGACTCATTAACATGACTATGTCACTATACAGATTGTGGGTAGATTTGACTGTGTCATAAGGAGCTTAAGAAAGTTAGGCCTTTCAAAAACAATGTCAACTATTTAAAATGTTTGTATTTCCCAAAATTTTTGAATTTCAGTTTGTGGAAATATTTTGAAGAAAGTGCTCTGATACAACTGGCATTAAAACTGAGCACACAACACGTGCTACTAACCATTCTTTAAGATACTTCTGAAGTTATAATAGTGCGTTACAATTAAAATGGTTAAATTACTTTCTTGTTATTTTTTGACAAATTTGGAGTAGATCATATTGATGATCACACATCTAAGGTAAGATAGCTATTGATTATCGCACATATAAGGTAAGATATCTACTGAAAATTATGGAGTTTTGTTTTATATTTGTGACTACAGATAGTAGTCTGTAGCACAGACCACACAATTACTTGAAACTTTCTTCTTTACTCTAAAGACAATGTTATTGCAAAGCTGCATACTGGGGAAAAACAAGCACCCTTCCCATTAAATATCTGCTTCAGCAGACTGGATTGTCAAATTATGCAGGGCCACTGTACATTTTGCTGAGCTAACTTATACAACAAGGAAAATATTTGATGCTCAAACAGTCTGTCACATGTTTCCATGGAAACCATAACCCCTAAGGTCAAACAATTTGCAGAGAAAACAAAGCACTGTATTCCAGCTGAAGAACAGAATGGTCAGAATACCTTGCTTTGTTCAAATGCATATACAAATCTACCATCCCCACTCCATATAGAAATGGATGTTAGCATGATCAAAATTCCATCTCAGCTGAAATTAGTAAAGTATAGAGTATGATATTGCAGTTCAGAGTCAGATTTCATACCCTTAGTATGCAAAACAAGTAATTCAACAGAGTTATGAGTACGTACATAAAGAGTCAGGTAAAGTGGTCTGTGAAAAGCTTAAGAGATAAACCGTATTTAGGAAAAAATTGAGAAATCTACAAAGAACATCAAATAAGTATTTAAGGACATATAGTCAGGGCATGACAGGAGAAAGAGAATATCTGTCTAGAAGAGAGGAACAGGAACTGTGGGGACAGTGGGAGAGAGAAATATAGCCATAAGAAGTGTGGAATTTCTTTCAAAGGGTATTAGATATCGAACCATGCAATCATAGAATCATAAAATAGTTTGGGTTAGAAGGGATGTGAAAGATCATCTAGTCCCAACCCCCCTGCCATGGGCAGGGACAGCTTCCACTTAGATCAGGTTGCTCAAAACCTCATCCAACCTGGCCAACTCTAACTGCCCTCACAGGGGAGGTGCTCCAGCTCTCTGACCGTCTCTGAGTTTAGAGAGAAGCAACAGAAATCTCAATGTATGTATAAACACTGAAATCTATTTTATCTGTTTTTTTAAACAACTATATTTTGTGCAGACTATTGTTGCACGGGCAATTTCACACAGGGGTTAAACTGGAAAATAGTGACCCAGGAGCATACTTGGACTTGTTTCAGATTGTACATACATATTTCCACATGGTCACCTCCTACTATAAAAAGTAGGTTTTTATTTTGGATATCTAGACCTCTGTTTGGTGTCAGAGGGTAAGACAAAACTATTCGAACCAGAAGAACCATTGCTGTTACACCACAGCAAGTCAAAAGTAGTCAAAAAGTCAGAATACAAAGACAGCTGTAAAAATAAGTATTAGCATCAGTCAGAAGGCTCACTAGAAATGGATTTTTCCTTCTACCTTTTCAATTGTCTGTTTTAGAAAAAGAAGGCATTAGAAGTTTTTAATGTGCATCTCTATTTTATCACTGTATGATGGAATATGGGGTAGATAATAAACACTGATTTTGTTGGAAAAATGTTTTAGGAATACTTTTGGAATCACAGAAAAACTCTTTGATGATAGAAATAGACAATAACTATTACAGTCCTCAATATCAAAAACTCAAAATAAACTGCCTACATCCACCTTAAATTAAAATAAAATTGCAAGCTTTCTTAGCTAGTTAAATTTTCTTTCTTCTAGGTTAAGTTATTACAAATTAAACATTTACTAATGTACTGGGCAATGATGGTTCAAGTTCTTCTGCATTCTAACTGAATGGCGTAACTTGTGCTCTTCAGGGCAGTGGTGACATATCTCTTGCTCACTGCTCCTCATGAGAAGTGTCAATAGGTTTATTGCTTTAACTGTTCAATTTTCATAGGTATGGCCATTTCCATCTTTGCTATTTTACTAATTTCCTCCGATGGTATGCTTCTGTGGGAAGCATTCTTTAGTAAGATGTTCTGAGAAACCACTTTATCTGGATGTCTGAGGGGCAGTCTGTTTCCCATCTCACATCTGTCTGACACGTAACTGGCAGTGACAGAAAAGAAACAAGGGAAAAAAATACTGAATGAGATCTTAGTAGAACTGATTTCTAGGACAGGGAAGAAGACTTCTAGGCCAGAGAAATAAGACATGAGACTTAAATGGAGAGCTGGAGGTCTTGGGGAGATTAGTGAAGGCAACCTCAGTGCTACTCATCTCACAGCAGGTACAAGAATTCCAACACAAAGAGCATATCTCTGTACATAGTACGTTTAATGCTCTTCTTCAAACACTGCCAACAAAAAGCAAGAAAATCAAATAACCAGGACAGAGTCTTTCAGTGTCAATAGCTGTTCTTTGAATACAAACATATTGAAAGAAACACATACTAAATAAAAGAATGCATTTAAGAAAGATTTAACAAAGACTGTTCAGTCTGTGTACCAAGTGGTTTCTTTATTCAGTCAGGGCTCTAAACACTACTCAGTCCCTGTAGATATGTAAGAATGGAATAACTGCTAAGTATGTGAACAACGTGTTACGTTACCTGACTGCAGACAAACAAAAAAACAACCAAAGAAAAACCAAACTAGTATACCAGAGCTTAGAAATTTGTTGTGCGCAAATGACTACATTATCTAGGAAAATACAAAATTAACAATGTAAAACTGGACAATACTATAGGCAGATTTTCTGTGGGGAAGCTAATACCTCTATTACATCTGGAATAGTGTATGAGAAAGGTCAAAGGCAATCCGTCTGAAAACTTTTTACTAAAAAAGGCATGTTAATTTTATTCAAATACAATATCCTAAACTGGGAAAGGAACCATTCACCAGAAAAGAAACTTTGAATATGAAAAGAGGAGTTCTATGCAAATTACTGGAAACTGGGCCTGAATCTTCATTTTGTATTTCCAAAAATTGGAAATTCAAGAGCACCCCTTTATACTGGTGATATAATTCAAAAGATGTATCTAGTTCTTTCTCTTCAGAATTACTTAAATGTTATGAATAATTTACACAGAAAGAAAAACAAATGCAAGGTCTAAAAAACTCTGGGAAAGAGTTTTGTGCTGTATCTTCGTCTCATGCATTTCTTCAGTCAGTTTGTTAAGCAAATAGAAAGGCAGAGAGGATTTCTGTTTAGGTTTTAATGCCTCTCTCCCTTGTTGCCACCAGTGGGGAGTCAGTGTAACTGCAAAAAGACATAGAATATTTTACTTGTTCTTATAAACCATTAAGAAAATTTGACCCATGTCCCAGTTTTTGTATCATTATCTTGGTTGAGAAACAAAATAATTGTACTGCTGCTCGAATTTTCAAATACCAAGCTGAATTCTTTCAGTTAAATAAAATGTACTTGTCAGGTTTCTAATTGAGCCGCTCACTATGAGGTGACAAAGGGGAGGGCATACCCACACAGATTTCCTGCATTTTGTTGGTGTTAACATTTTATTCTAGCTCTGGCTCAGTTAAAGATATCTCTCTTCTCCCAGACTGAGGAAGTGAAGAATATGTATAACAAAAATCTCAAATTTATGAGAACTATTGATACTTATATCTTTCACTCCTTTCTGCTTTGTTGTTTTAATAATTTCCTGAACATCCATTCTCATACCTTTCCGGATTGAATCATTACAGATAAAGCCACTGTACTTTTGAAGGGCCTGACTGCATTGAGTGTATGCTTTAAGTAGAAAAATTCAATTTTTTCCCCTTTATTAATTGCAAGTGGGGAGGGCAGAACAAAACAGACAAATAAGAGACTCAAGAACTCTGTCACTGTTTTACACTGCTCTGGCACACAGATATTTTAAGGCAGATATTTTAAAAAAAAACAAAACCCCTGTATACAAGTAATAACATGATACTTATTTCTTTTTAAAGGCTAGAGCCTTTAAAGATCATATATAGGAGGGCATTTTTAATGATCCATAGTTCTCAATTATCCCATCTGATCCAGTTGCTAAACAAAATGTGGGGGCTTTGTAGATCATGTTAGCTTCAAAAAAGAAATTGATGGGACTGTAGCTTTAATAGTGATTTTGTACTGCTGTTTTACTCAGGCAGAAGAGGATTAGAACAATTTTCCTACCTGCAGGCTTGTCTTTTAAAAAGAAAATCTACACTTTACAAACGATTTTCTCTACCTCTGAAGTTTTCACTCACGTATTTCCTTCTCCTCATATACACATTCCTCAACACTCTCCAGCAGTACACAGCGGAATCTCCACTGTCCCACAGCATCTACAGTATTTAGCAGTTTTGGTTTATTGCTCATTCTTCAGCAATTTCTAGTAATCTCAAATGCAAAAGAAAAAGAAGCTCCCATGGGACACGGTGCTGCAATGTCTCCTCTGCCCTCTCTGATGAAATGAGGGAAAGGTTCATGGTGTGAGGCTTCAGATGATGAGAAGCATCTGCTTCCCACACCCCAGTGGGTAGAGAGGGCTGATAAGTCCTGGAGCATCTTTGGCCTTTGGCTGCTGGACACAGCTCCTCCATCCTCCAGGAGAGGAGTTTTCACCCCTTTGCCAGTGTCTGAAATCCAGCAGTAAATTTGTGTCTGTTGAATGATGAATGGAGGTCAAAATCTCTTTGTTTCAATAAGGTCTAGTCTAGCTTATAAATATCAGAATTTACATAAATGGCAACTGATCTGACATTCTGGTGTTTACTTATTTCACTTAATCAAGAGAGGACTCTTTTAAAAATTCTTTTTCTGGATCACTTATAATTTTTGCAACTGACACAATGGGAACATGTTCTGATTTTGTGTGACGAGGTAGGGGAGATTTGTACTGCTACTTATTTGTTGAAGAGCCTGCTAGCTATTTCTAGCCCAGTGCATTTCCATCTCTTCAGAGCTGAAATTCAAAATAATAGTCTGTCCTGTCAAACAATCCTTCCTGTCAAACAGCTTAAAACATATCTTTGAGGGCAGGCAGCTGCAGAACAGCAGTAGAAAAATAAATAATTTCAATTATGCTCAAGAAGTTCAAGTCTACAGTGAATAATGCAATACCCAAATATTTCTGCCTGCTTGATTACATGGAAAATGTCTGTTCAGTATTTCTGATTTGTTTTAACGATTCAGCTGGAGTCTAGAATTTACCACTGGCCAACACCACACCTGCTTTGTCTGCTGCCCAATCACTTTCCAACGTACAGCAGTTAGTAAAACAAACAACTCACCTCATGCCAAGTACCTGGCAACTGTATGAACCGTCATATTTTGTTTTTTCTTTACATTTATATCCTCACATGCCATCTGTGCAGTGTGCAGAAAGAGGGTACTGGAGGGGGGCACTCAGAGTTAAAGGCAACTTTACAGTTAGGCCTACTGACTTCCACGGAATTCAGAAAGAAGGAAATTACAGTCCCATAGTGACAGATATCCCTCCCACTCTTTGGAGGAAAGGGTGAACAAGGAGGCTGTGTTATCCTTTCTTTTAAAAATAAGACATTTAGGGCAGAAAGGTGCAGGCAAGAGAGAACCTCAGGGAAAATTAAGAAAGCAGAAAACAGCAGCGTGTGGGAGCAGACCAAATAATGCTCTGGGTTCAAGACGCTGACTGAAAGAGGTGTAAAGTTACTATAAAGTGGAAGTCTCCACTGTCTGAATTTTGTGATCAAGAAAACAGGACTCTGACAACATATCAGGATTTTTTGTTTGTTTGTTTCTTTGTTTTGGGGGTTTCTGTTTGTTTTCAGTTTTAAATGAGAATAAGCAAAACCAAAAGAGTCCAAATAGGCTCCTGCATTCAAAATTTTGGTAGAAAGAGCAAGCCCATGTTTTAGGCACAGGTTCCAATGGAGAAACTATGAGTTTGTGTTGTCATTGAAAGAATATGGGAGAAAGTTTGGAAGAACACCAGAAAATTTATAATATGAAAAAAAAAAAAAGCAAAACACAAAACCTGACTGCTTTATACTTCTGATTACACTTCAGGCATCCTCTTGTAGCAACACAGCTTTTACTATATTTATGTAAAGATAGGAAACAACCGAAAAAAATATTTGCACTTAGGTACAAAGGAAAATAAATTAGAGATACAATCTTTCTCCAACTAATCTGGAACACATTTCAGCAACCCTGCTTATCTGGAATCATTCAAACATGCCTATGCTAATACCTGAAGGAGTTTTGTCGCAGTGTGCTATGTCTCCTTCAAGAAAAATAACAGGTTTGAGAGGTGGATTCCTAGCCCATGGAAAAGTGTTAGATTTGTCTGTACTAACTGAGAAAAATCTTTTTATCTGTGCTTTTCTAGCAAGAAGCATGCTTAAGCCTAATTAACTTGAAAAAATGAAACAAAGCCTGAAAAAATGAAACTGTAACCCCTATGATCAGGGTACAGCATAGTTGGACAAGGAAAGAGAAACTGACATCATCTACTTGGACTTGTGCAAAGTACTCAAGACTGTCCCACACAATTTGACTGAAGGACCACTTGGTGGATAAAGAACTGGGTGGATGGTTGCACTCAGACAGTTGCAGTCAATGGCTTGGTGTTCAAGTGGAGACCAGTGATGATCATTCCACAGTGGTCGGTACTGGGACCAGTGCTGTTTAACATCTTTGCTGGCGAAATGGACAGTGGGATGGAGTGCACCCTCAGCAAGTTTGCCGATGACACCAAGCTGTGTGATGTGGTGACACGCTGGAGGGAAGGGATGCCATCCAGAGGGACCTGGACAGGCTTGAGAGGTGGGACCATGCAAACCTCATGAAGTTCAACAAAGCCAAGTGCAAGGTCCTGCACATGGGTTGAGGCAATCCCAAGCACAAATACAGGCTGGGTGGAGAATGGATAGAGAGCAGCTCTGAGGAGAAGGACTTGGGAGTGTTGGTAGATGAAAAACTGAACATGGGCCAGTAGTGTGCGATCGCGGCCCAGAAGGCCAACTGGATCCTGGGCTGCATCAAGAGGAGCATGGCCAACAGGTCAAGGGAGGTGATTCTGCCCCTCTACTCTGCTCTCGTGATGCACCACCTGGAGTACTGCATCCAGGTCTGGGCCCCCGAATGCAAAAACAGCGTTGAGCTGTTGGAACAGGTCCAGAGGAGAGCCACAAAGATGGTCAAAGGGCTGGAGCACCTCCCCTATGAGGACAGGCTGAGAGAGTTGGGGTTGTTCAGCCTGGAGAAGAGAAGGCTCCAGGGAGACCTTTTAGTGGCCTTCTAGTACTTAAAGTGGGCCTACAGGAGGGATGGGGAGGCACCCTTGGTCAGGGAGTGGAGTGATACGATGAGAGGTATTGGTTTTAGGCCAAAAGCAGGCAGATTTAGATTGGATATTATGAAGACATTTTGCACTGTGAGGGTGGTGAAGCACTGGACCAGGCTGCCCAGAGAAGTTGTGGATGCCCCACCCTGGAGGTGTTCAAAGGCCAGGTTGGATGAGTGTTAGAGCAACCTGATATAGTGGAAGGCATCCCTTCCACTACAGACATCTCATACAAGAGGCAAGAAAGCAGCTGAAATAGTTTTAGTTTCATTTCATGTATGAGTTTTGACTTTATGTTCTTGAGAAAAAGATGTTGGAGGAGGCATACTGTTTAGGCAGTCACCTCCAAAAGTGCTGCTCACACATAGGAAGTCAAATGGTTCCGAAATCAGCCTGTTCTGTCTAGCTATTGGATTTTCTTGTACAATTTAAGAAAGATAACAGTTTCCAGTCAGAATATTTATCAAAATAAGTAGGCAGTAAATATAATTTTCCTTTTTTTTCAGATGAAGAAATTGATACCCAGGGGACCAAGTAATTTTCCGTACCATCAAGTAGAACATCTGTCATATGAACCAGCCCTGTCTGTGTTCAAGAGAGACACATTTTCTAGAAAATCAAATGTCCTTTTCCTTCATAAATTTACACAAATAAATAAGGCTGAACCTGTGTTTTGACTCTCCTTTCTATAAGAACTATGTAGCAACCATGTTGGCTGTTTGTTTTTACTATGTGCCTTTGGACTGACTTTAATTATCAACCACCCAAATAAAGAAGTTCTAAGGGACCCTGTTGTCCTTTGGAAAGGAAAAATGCACAATGGAACAAGAAAGAGGGTGCCTTAGGAACCGTCACAGATAACTGTTCCCCTCTGAAGCACCATCAGAACTATAATTGTTAATGTTGGTGCGCAAAGACCATTGTCTAGGTCTAGAAGACTGTGACTTAGATTGTTTTTAACAAAGTGCCACGTGTACCATACAGTAATGCTAAATAAAAATAATAAATGAAAGGGCTTTTGCTTTATGCCAGGCACCGAGGAGATTCTCCCTCAATAGCAAGAATTAATTGTAGTTTGTTTTTTTTTAAAAAGTCTTCTGTATTTCAAGTTAGAATTATTTTTAGGGAGGTGTTAACTCTGTGCTATGAGTGCAGAGTGTGTATATAATAATACACTACCCTTCTGTCCTTTTAGTCCATGGGATAGCGACACACCTCTTTATGTTGTAAAGTTCTGTCTTCTATGTTTCCTCTGTTCACAGAGGGCAGCTAAGACTTATGGGGAAAAGCAGTATAGTTATGTAATTGAAGTAAATTCCATAATTATTCTCCTTACACTCACCATACCACTACTGCATTGATAACTTCTGCTACAACCGGTTAACAACACTGTGACAGCGATGCAAGCTGGGACTCAGTGTGCTAGGATTCCTGCAATGTCTGCTGCGCTTTTCACAGGAAATATGGGTAGTGATAAAGAAATGGTAATGCTCATAACATCATTTTTTACCTGTAAATAGACTGTGTTTTATATTACAACAAATAACCTGTTGTCTACAAGACATTCCTTTTCCAAATAGCAGAGGACTGCTTAAAGCAGAAGGACAAAAGCATTTGTCATAATGAAAAGTGTTAAGCAAGAGAAATGCAGGGGTTGTTTTTGGCTTCCTTCACAACAAAGACAATGATTCCTGTCTCAGTGAGGCAGTTCAGCCTAGAGGGTTCCAGCTCCTCCACCCTGCATTCTACCCTACCAAAAAAACGGAACAAATAGCTTAGCTATTCCAGTCACAAACCTAGATTTAAGTGCAAGTATCTAGCAATAATTTTCATGTGTTGAAAATTTGCCATGAGACTTCTATAGAAAAGATCCACTCAAAATACATTTGCAAAGGAAAATTTTACATAAGATGATTGTACAAATTAATATACCTAGCATTTGAAGTACAATATCTTGGCAAACTCATTGCAAGAAACATGCATTCTGTTGCTTGCTGCCAAATCCTACTATTCATGTAGTCATATTATCTGTTGGTTGACATAACGAACTTACTTATATATATAATTATATATAATTTCACAGATGAAATATAATTTAATAAACTAATCTTGTTTCATGAAAAAAATTAAAAGTACTATTAACCTAAAACTCATTTTTTATGAACATAATTTGAAACAAAACTCAGGTCTCATAAATTATTGATGAGAAAGAACAACTGATGACATAAAAGGTCATCTAGTTCATTGAAATGTTTGTGAGGGAGCTTTTACTCATCTAATAATTTTAATTGAAAGAAACTTCAAAAAAATATATAGATACATTTAAAAAAGTAAAGAAAGGCTCTTCTACTGCTCAGGGAAATTATTTAAATTCTATGTTGAATCTGCATGTTTTTTCTGAAAGATATTTTAATTTTTCAATAATAAGAAATTATTTCTGTTAAGGCTATGCAATTCAACAGAGTAACAAAACATTAAAGAATCAATATGAGGATCATGTAGTGACATATTCCCCATCCTATGATAATAATCCCTCAACTAAACAGCCTACCTAACCCCCACAAAGCAATATGCTTTTTTCTGTCCTCCTCCTTTGTACAGCAATATTTCTTTTCTCACTTCTAAAATTCTCTGCCTTGTGCTTTCCTTCCTCAAGAAAGAAACCAGTAATAAATCTGCCCCCAAAAATGACACAGATGTAATTTCCTTCGGCTGCGAAACAAAAGTTACATGACTTACTGTTTCTCCTGTAAGGAACTGAGAAGCAGGGTTAATTTACCAGCTGCAGCACATTGCTTGGTGTGATTTGGATGGGCTGGCCGATGCAGTTAAGTTCATCATTTACCAACAGCCTTTGTGCTCAGGTGGTTGAGAAGCAGACACTGAGAAGCACCCCTATTTTCCTTTGGGAAACCACACGGTACCCTACATTTCAGCCGATAGCTTAAAGAAAATGGCTTTGGTCAGTATGGTTTGTTAGCACACTCTAGAGAATGTAAAAGAGAAATTAATAAAACAATTTAACAGTTTTAGTGTTGCCTTCTATCTGTGTACCTATTCTCAGATACGCTGGGAATTTTCTACTTTCCATAAAGCCTCACAACATTCGGAGAAAGAAACTTAAAACTCCCCAGATCAACACAGTCTTCTTCATCCAGAGATGGTGCTTTTGGAATAAATAACCTTTGATGGATTTTTCAACAATTAATTTTTCTGATTGCTTTTAAAGTACTGATAAACTTTCAGGATTCATAGACTTCTGTGCCTTAATACACAATATGCAAAGAAATAGTTAATTTTACTTTACTTTTTTTGAACTTGTCATCTCTTAGTGTTGATTGCTCACTAATTGTTTTGTTTCTTCGTGTCACACAATGTTTTCTAAGTATCAGCAACACTTTCTCTCTCCTTACGTTGCTTTGCCATGCTGAAGAGTCCTAGTCTACAGAGCTGTTTCTGAGAAGAAGCTATATATTTGATCATGCTAACTGTCCTTCTGTTTTTCTAATGGATAATATTATTTCAGAAAAAGGGGACCATATGAGTAGATAGTATTAAGAAGTGGATTCCTATTGATTTACATTATATTCTAGTGGTCTTCACAACTTCATTATGTAGAATTAAAACACCTTGTACAAATGGCTCCATATTTTCTGTAAGAATGCTTCTTGTACGGACAATAAACTATATAGAAATAGGTGATAAGACTATAAAAGAGAGATGACAAATTTAGTGGACGCTTCATATGCTAATAACAATAAAATAAACAGTTTTACACACTATACAAATGACATCAATCCTTAAAGAGCAGAGAGAAGGCTGGTGTATTTTTTTAGACTGACTTCAGTGAACATGTAAAGAATTAAGATATCAAGGCTAATTAAAAAAAATCCAGCCTTTTAAAACACAGCATTAGATTGATGCTAGATGGTGCTTTATTTAATGATGAAAAAATGGGTACATCAACTACTTATAGGTAAATGAAAAGACTAAAATGAGAAAGAAGTATAACTTAGTTTTGTATAAAACAATATTAGTAAAGGAAAATATAGATGTCTATTATGTAAAGCCTATTAGACTGTGAAATAATGCAAATGAAGTTACAGAAGTATTACTGTTACAGTCATGTAAAACTAGACCAAATTAAACAACTACAAATAGAGGTGTAACATAAAAGTTGTAGAGTTACAGATTTTGATAAATAATTTTTAAAATATTTTTCCATCTCAAATTTCACTGTTTCTGTGAAACAGGAATAAAACAACAATCTTGAACACTCAACCTTCTTATTTTTTCCATGGATGTTTATATTATTTTAGTATGTCCCTCTTCTTTGTCCACAAACAAAATGCTTAAAATTATCATGCAGTCATAGAATCACAGAATGGTTTGGGTTGGAAGGGACCTTAAAGATCATTTAGTTCCAACCCCCCTGCCATGGGCAGGGACACCTCCCACTAGAGCAGGTTGCTGAGTAACTTATACAAAACAGGGAATAAAAAGCTTAAATATTTCTGCAGTTGGATTTGCTACCATTTATTTTTCAATTAAAAACATTCCGTGCATTTAAAGAGGGAGATTTTTGCCTGTTTTGCTACAGATGTCAGATTAACAATTTTTATGGCATACATTCTCTGCATAGGTTTAGTTTGCCAGCCAAACTAGCTTTGGTGGTTTTGATTTTTTTAATGTATTTTTTTTCAATACTCACAAAGTGATCTTTAGATTACAATAGAGAAACTTTGCAATCCCAGCAGGGGAACATAAAGCTGCATCTTTCTGTCACTGATAGTAAACATTCATAATCACTAGTAGTAATCAGAACAGGCATATTTTCTCCACATAATTGCAGTATATATTTTGATCTGGTCTAGGCTTACTTTTTACAGCCTGTAATTTGATGTCATAATTCCATCTCATAAGAACAGTTGCAGTGGACTCTTGTGTTTATGATCCTGAAAATGTACCTATGAGTATAGAATGGAAAAAAAGTAGGAAGAGTAATTTAAAGAAATAATCTATGCATTTTAATGGGAAAAATAAAGGTCTCAAATTAGATAAGATCATACTCTTAAAGTAAAAAATCAAATTTTTGTTGATTTCTAGTAAACATTTAAATTTTGGTTATTCTGTTATTTATACATGAATAAAAAATAATAGATAACCTACACATATGTTTTGATTTGTTTCAGCCGTTTCACATTTATTCATGAGCATAAGAATTTTTTTTTAAATAAACAATTCCTGAACAGATTAATTGTCATCAATCTGTGAACAGATTTTTATCACACTGATTATGGTTTAATGGATTTTACAGACGTGGTTCTACTGGTCAGCCTGTTTTCCTGTTCCCTCCGTCAACTGATTCAGCAAGAGACTAACTCCTTCTGCCTCTGCTCATCCTCTCCATACGCACAGTAATTATTTTTTAGGTAGATTATCTCCCTGAACTGGCCAACTGCACATTCATGTGCGTGTTAGCAGATATTGGGTGTGGGGAAGTGAAATTACAGAAGATCAGATTCAGATTGATTTGAACCCTAAATGCTCGATAGTGCAAACAGAATAAACATTGCAGTATCAGTATTGCCAAGTTCCTCTTTATTTCTTGCTATAATAACTTAGTTCATTTCCTTCGTCTAGGTTGAGAACTCTCATCTCCATTTGAGCAGTAACAGCTGGTTCAAATATATCTGTTTAACATTTCTATCAGTTTGTCTTTCCCTGGAATTAACATTACATCTAAGAATATGACATGCCATGGGCAATTCTAATCCAAAATATTCCCTTTTACATGGTCATTCAGGCCTACAGATGCCTTCAGACTTAAAATAATCTTAGGTACCTATACCAGTGCCTAAGCACATCACTACCAACATTGTAGCTTTGAGAGGTCCAGTGTTCAGTTAACACTCAACTTCACCGGGATTCATAATTCCTCCTTGTAGAGCTTCATCTGATAGGCATCTCAGAGCACACAAAGGTTGATTTCTGACAACATGCAGTGCCATGCGTCTTTTGGATTTTATATACCTATAATAGAGTTATCCTGACGGTCTTCATTGCTTACTTCCTTTAGGGGCTTGTACTTGCCTATCTGCTAATGACCCCTGTCTTGACATTCCTAACTCTGACTGTACATGTACCTTTCTCACATTTTAGCAGTTTTCTCAGAAGTCTGAGCCAACTTTGCACAGCCTGGCCATATCAGAGCTGGGCCTTGAATCCTTGCAGCACTGGGACCTAAGCCTCTCAAGAGTTGTGGGGGAACCTAGAGCTAGGGTTGCAGAAAAAAGTGTCCAAAGTGTCAAATGGAAGGCCAAGTCACCGAGAGCATCAGGGTGGAGCTACTCATGGATCAACATGCCATTTTCAAACTTCTTTTGCAGGACCCCATGATGGTCACAGTCACCTGGTGGAATTGTCACCCCTTTTCTTGAAGGGAAAGGATCCCAAAAATGTCTCCAAACACTGATGTTTCACTTTAAACTAGAACTGCACAAATATTTAAATAGAGAAAATATTCTGCAAGCAGAACCAGAAAATAATTCTACTTTCTGCATCCCTACATGTTCAGCCCTTCTGTCTCATGAAGAGTGACTGGAATGACTCCTTCACCCGAAACAAACTCTGTACAATCCCTTCCAGGTTCCTGGAATGCTCAGCTATGACAAAAAACTCCTTTCATAAGCATACCTCAACCTTTTTAAGAGGCTATCTAGTATTTAGCCAGAAAATGAAAGCAAAATCCATCGTTCTATTATCTATCATGATGTTTTCTAAAGGGAAAAATGAGACTTTCTCAGGTGCTTAGAGAAAAGAGAGAATTGTAAAAGTTTCCTTTCAAGACAGTTTTAAACTGTGGATAGAAGTATTGTGTTTAGCCTTGAAAAGCTCTTTTCGCCTCANTCCCCGCCCTTGCTTTTTCCTTTGTTTTTTTTTTTTTTTTTTTAATAAAAGTACTTCTCCCATGGTAATCTGTGACAGGTCAGACAAGTTTCAGAAAGCTTTTACATGTACTAAACCCTCTTTAGGAACTTCTTTGTTTAGGGATTTTACTGTTTTAGAGTAACAACAGCTCTTTTGTGGTTCAGAATGACAAGATATGTGAATATAAAAGAGCTTCTGCATGTCCTCATATNCATGAGCATAAGAATTTTTTTTTAAATAAACGATTCCTGAACAGATTAATTGTCATCAATCTGTGAACAGATTTTTATCACACTGATTATGGTTTAATGGATTTTACAGACGTGGTTCTACTGGTCAGCCTGTTTTCCTGTTCCCTCCGTCAACTGATTCAGCAAGAGACTAACTCCTTCTGCCTCTGCTCATCCTCTCCATACACACAGTAATTATTTTTTAGGTAGATCATCTCCCTGAACTGGCCAACTGCACATTCATGTGCGTGTTAGCAGATATTGGGTGTGGGGAAGTGAAATTACAGAAGATCAGATTCAGATTGATTTGAACCCTAAATGCTCGATAGTGCAAACAGAATAAACATTGCAGTATCAGTATTGCCAAGTTCCTCTTTATTTCTTGCTATAATAACTTAGTTCATTTCCTTCGTCTAGGTTGAGAACTCTCATCTCCATTTGAGCAGTAACAGCTGGTTCAAATATATCTGTTTAACATTTCTATCAGTTTGTCTTTCCCTGGAATTAACATTACATCTAAGAATATGACATGCCATGGGCAATTCTAATCCAAAATATTCCCTTTTACATGGTCATTCAGGCCTACAGATGCCTTCAGACTTAAAATAATCTTAGGTACCTATACCAGTGCCTAAGCACATCACTACCAACATTGTAGCTTTGAGAGGTCCAGTGTTCAGTTAACACTCAACTTCACCGGGATTCATAATTCCTCCTTGTAGAGCTTCATCTGATAGGCATCTCAGAGCACACAAAGGTTGATTTCTGACAACATGCAGTGCCATGCGTCTTTTGGATTTTATATACCTATAATAGAGTTATCCTGACGGTCTTCATTGCTTACTTCCTTTAGGGGCTTGTACTTGCCTATCTGCTAATGACCCCTGTCTTGACATTCCTAACTCTGACTGTACATGTACCTTTCTCACATTTTAGCAGTTTTCTCAGAAGTCTGAGCCAACTTTGCACAGCCTGGCCATATCAGAGCTGGGCCTTGAATCCTTGCAGCACTGGGACCTAAGCCTCTCAAGAGTTGTGGGGGAACCTAGAGCTAGGGTTGCAGAAAAAAGTGTCCAAAGTGTCAAATGGAAGGCCAAGTCACCGAGAGCATCAGGGTGGAGCTACTCATGGATCAACATGCCATTTTCAAACTTCTTTTGCAGGACCCCATGATGGTCACAGTCACCTGGTGGAATTGTCACCCCTTTTCTTGAAGGGAAAGGATCCCAAAAATGTCTCCAAACACTGATGTTTCACTTTAAACTAGAACTGCACAAATATTTAAATAGAGAAAATATTCTGCAAGCAGAACCAGAAAATAATTCTACTTTCTGCATCCCTACATGTTCAGCCCTTCTGTCTCATGAAGAGTGACTGGAATGACTCCTTCACCCGAAACAAACTCTGTACAATCCCTTCCAGGTTCCTGGAATGCTCAGCTATGACAAAAAACTCCTTTCATAAGCATACCTCAACCTTTTTAAGAGGCTATCTAGTATTTAGCCAGAAAATGAAAGCAAAATCCATCGTTCTATTATCTATCATGATGTTTTCTAAAGGGAAAAATGAGACTTTCTCAGGTGCTTAGAGAAAAGAGAGAATTGTAAAAGTTTCCTTTCAAGACAGTTTTAAACTGTGGATAGAAGTATTGTGTTTAGCCTTGAAAAGCTCTTTTCGCCTCAAGGACCAGCCACTGTCCTCAGTGTCTTTTTTCAACTACCTTCAACCACATTGCTGTCTGGTAGATCTTACTGCAAGGTGCTGCTTCACCTCTGCACTGCAGAGGGGTTTTGGCACGTGACATCGTGTTCCAAACTGCACTGTGGCTAAGCTGATGCTGTGACTAACTCTTAGCAGTGCTCAGTCTACTCCCGGGCCCAGATTTAAATGCTGTCTGCACTGTTACATTTCTTTCACCTGCAAGCACTGCTAATAAAGGTATTCTTGGGATGGCTTCTATTTAGAAAATTAANGTACTAAACCCTCTTTAGGAACTTCTTTGTTTAGGGATTTTACTGTTTTAGAGTAACAACAGCTCTTTTGTGGTTCAGAATGACAAGATATGTGAATATAAAAGAGCTTCTGCATGTCCTCATATTTTCAGGAAGTTACGCCTGATTTTAAAAAGTCATGTTCAAATGATTTTTTCTTTCTTGATTTTTATTATCTCCTTCTTAATTTTAATGACATAGGTTCAAAAGTAACCATGTGCTAACCCAGAAAACTGATGGATTGGATTAGATATCAAGGGAAAGCACAGTCAATATGAAGGAGTCAGACTATGATACAGAAGATCTTGGTTAACCTTGCAAATTGGGAAAAGCAGAGTTAGCCTGAGTCCTGACAAGCTTTCAGCTGACCAGCTGAAGACGGCCCATTAAAACCTGGGTGTGTTACTTACCACAGGATGCCTATGAGCCTCTCAAATGTGTGTGCCTGCAGCCAGGGAAGGGTAACTGAGATTTAAGATTTTAATGCATGAGGTGTTTCCAGGAGAGATGAGAATGTTATTGCACAAGAATCAGCTGAAATCTTGTTGGGATATTACACAGATAAAATCTACTGGCAGATGTAAGGAAGGGCAGCTAAAATGAAAATAAAAATCTAGAACTTCTCCTGCAACAAAGGAAAAAGAAAAAAGGGTCTCAGCTTACTTAAGTAGAGGAAAGGGGAGAGGGAATATCAATACTGTTTGTTTAGACATGGAAATATCCAGCAAGAGAAGACCTATCAAAGCTAAAGGATAAAGTTGTCAAAAGAAGAAAAATAGTATAATGTGAGCATGAATACATTTATGTTGCTAATTAGTAATTTCTAACCGTCAGAACAGTCAAGTATTGGAGCAACTTTTCATTGGGAGTAGTAAAGGACAAAATTCCAACTACCTTCTAAGGTGAAGATTAAGAAGTGTACAAAAAGGCTTATATAAAATGTCTGCCTTTGATAACAGGGAGCTCGAGTCACTGACCCAGCAGCCTTCTAGCCTTGAGTTCCCAAGTANACAGAATAAACATTGCGGTATCAGTATTGCCAAGTTCCTCTTTATTTCTTGCTATAATAACTTAGTTCATCTCCTTCGTCTAGGTTGAGAACTCTCATCTCCATTTGAGCAGTAACAGCTGGTTCAAATATATCTGTTTAACATTTCTATCAGTTTGTCTTTCCCTGGAATTAACATTACATCTAAGAATATGACATGCCATGGGCAATTCTAATCCAAAATATTCCCTTTTACATGGTCATTCAGGCCTACAGATGCCTTCAGACTTAAAATAATCTTAGGTACCTATACCAGTGCCTAAGCACATCACTACCAACATTGTAGCTTTGAGAGGTCCAGTGTTCAGTTAACACTCAACTTCACCGGGATTCATAATTCCTCCTTGTAGAGCTTCATCTGATAGGCATCTCAGAGCACACAAAGGTTGATTTCTGACAACATGCAGTGCCATGTGTCTTTTGGATTTTATATACCTATAATAGAGTTATCCTGACGGTCTTCATTGCTTACTTCCTTTAGGGGCTTGTACTTGCCTATCTGCTAATGACCCCTGTCTTGACATTCCTAACTCTGACTGTACATGTACCTTTCTCACATTTTAGCAGTTTTCTCAGAAGTCTGAGCCAACTTTGCACAGCCTGGCCATATCAGAGCTGGGCCTTGAATCCTTGCAGCACTGGGACCTAAGCCTCTCAAGAGTTGTGGGGGAACCTAGAGCTAGGGTTGCAGAAAAAAGTGTCCAAAGTGTCAAATGGAAGGCCAAGTCACCGAGAGCATCAGGGTGGAGCTACTCATGGATCAGCATGCCATTTTCAAACTTCTTTTGCAGGACCCCATGATGGTCACAGTCACCTGGTGGAATTGTCACCCCTTTTCTTGAAGGGAAAGGATCCCAAAAATGTCTCCAAACACTGATGTTTCACTTTAAACTAGAACTGCACAAATATTTAAATAGAGAAAATATTCTGCAAGCAGAACCAGAAAATAATTCTACTTTCTGCATCCCTACATGTTCAGCCCTTCTGTCTCATGAAGAGTGACTGGAATGACTCCTTCACCCGAAACAAACTCTGTACAATCCCTTCCAGGTTCCTGGAATGCTCAGCTATGACAAAAAACTCCTTTCATAAGCATACCTCAACCTTTTTAAGAGGCTATCTAGTATTTAGCCAGAAAATGAAAGCAAAATCCATCGTTCTATTATCTATCATGATGTTTTCTAAAGGGAAAAATGAGACTTTCTCAGGTGCTTAGAGAAAAGAGAGAATTGTAAAAGTTTCCTTTCAAGACAGTTTTAAACTGTGGATAGAAGTATTGTGTTTAGCCTTGAAAAGCTCTTTTCGCCTCAAGGACCAGCCACTGTCCTCAGTGTCTTTTTTCAACTACCTTCAACCACATTGCTGTCTGGTAGATCTTACTGCAAGGTGCTGCTTCACCTCTGCACTGCAGAGGGGTTTTGGCACGTGACATCGTGTTCCAAACTGCACTGTGGCTAAGCTGATGCTGTGACTAACTCTTAGCAGTGCTCAGTCTACTCCCGGGCCCAGATTTAAATGCTGTCTGCACTGTTACATTTCTTTCACCTGCAAGCACTGCTAATAAAGGTATTCTTGGGATGGCTTCTATTTAGAAAATTAAAATTACCTGTATATTCCTCTCACTGTGTAATACAGAATTACTTCTCCAAGGTTCAAGTTCTTGTCACAGATTGACTTTGCATATTTCCAGCATAACATCCCAGTATTTTTGGGTTTGACTATCGATAAGTAAATCTCTGCTTTTCTACTTTTATATTTCAATTTTATTCGTCAGCCCATATCGCATAAAAAATGCATATATGTGCTTGTTTTGTTGGTCATCTTACTCTCTCCCACTCCCCCCTCCCCACCCCTGCCTTTTCCTTGGTTTCTTTTTTTTTTTTTTTAATATCGTTTTTTCTC